>NAJN01000799.1:0-17183 GCA_005059845.1 Cryomyces minteri | reverse complement strand
GCTCCAGCTTAGCTTGGTAGTCAAGCGACTCTAATCGACCATAGTACACTTCCTGAACGAGGCCAAGAGGATGTTGAATGCCTTGTTGTGCGATGGACGCTAAGACACCGGCGAACAAAATGAACGATGGCTCCAGAGCATAGTGCGGTCTAATCGTGGGGTTTCCGTCTTCGTCGTCTCTGATCGTTGATCGACGGCGGTGGAAGGTGAAGACGGGCTCTTGGCGGCCGTAGTACCGCGTAACGAAGGCGTAGTAAGCTTGGGACTTGATGAATTCGAACGTTGCGAAGAAGATGCCGTAGCCAAAAGAGTCTTTCATGAAGGAGAGGCCCCACCCCGCGAAGACGCCACGGACCCCAATGGAGTGGAGTTTGTGCCGCGCATAGTCCCACATGCTCTTGTACTGACCTTCGAGCATGTCGCTGGTCTGGAAGCGTATCTGGAGTGCATCGAGCGGTGCTGCTACGACTGACTGAAAAGTACCGGCAACGAAGCCTGCGGAGAAAGTCGAGGCGAGTGGTGCTGGAGGATAAACGTGTTTGACTGAGTGAGATGAAGGCTCGTAGATTGCGCCAAGGGCTTGCAGGTAGGAGGTATAAAGAACCGCCCCTACAGTCACATTCGCTATCATGGGTGGGAGAACATTGTTCGGAATGAAACTCCAGCCATAAGTCTTCACGGCGTGGGCCAGTACACCAGGCGTGCTCATGCGCCACGACCAGCTCTCATTTGCTTGGATGCGGGGGTTTACGGCCCTGGCGTAAGCCTTGAGCATGTCAGACAAAGACTGTCAAGCTCTGTAGTGTACCGCAGTCATAGTTCCCAACACACCATATAGCTATCGTTCCGTGAGCAAGACCTGGCGTATGCTCGCTGACAACTCAAACTCACTCTACTCTGGTGCGGAAGAAGGCTTTTATCGGCGCTCTGAAATAGAATGCAACGAACTGAGAGCTGACAGCCCGTATACCAGCCGCCGACGCTCCAGTTGCTGCATTGCTCTGGCGCTTCTTGCGTCCTCCCTCATCTCTGGCAGCCAAGTTGCCGCTCTCTCTGCCCCGAGCATCGAGCGGCGTTGTCATCGTCCAGGCAACGTGGTTGCAGACGACAGACACATCGAGGCCACTGTTGCAGGCGGCTAGCTTCGTGCACGTTGGATAGTTGAAGAGAGTCTGCGTTGTTGTGCGTCGAGGAAACACTGCACAGCTCCCTTCCGTAGTTGAGCCGGCGGCTGCCTCTTTACGCGTTCACTTCTGACGGAAGACGGGTCGCATCTCACAGCAACCAACGACTCCCATCGTCCTCCTCCACTCTCCCTTCAACTACCCCCTCACCTCCACGCGTGTGTGATCGCGTCGGATCACGCAGTGTGATCTCCAACATCCGTTTTCACGATGGCCGACGAAGTCACCGTCGACAAGCAAGCTTTCCACGACCACCTCTCCTCCTTCATCTCGCAGTGGAAAGCCGACAAACGGTCGGGCGACACGCTGTTTGGGGGCGTTGGCTCCATCGTTCTGGTCGTTGGCAAGGCCGAAGAGATCCCGGGCTTCCAAAAGAACAATGCATTCCAGGTGGGCTTGCACTCATCGCTGCGTGGCCACTCTCACACCCTGCTGACCCCTTTGCGATTCACAGTTCTGGCTACTCGGTTACGAGTTCCCCGCGACCCTCTTCATCATCACGCCCGAAACGCTCTACATCGTCACCACGAAGAAGAAGGGTGAGCCTGGCCAGCCTTTGACTCGGACCACACACTGACATGCGCGAACTTCAGCGTCGTATTTGGAGCCTCTGAAGGGTGGCAAGACCCCTGTTGAGATATTCGTGAGAGGTAAAGATGCCGAGCAGAATGCGAAGCAGTTCGAGCGCTGCTTGGAGATTATCAAGACCGCCGGAGTAAGTTCATCTTCCTCAGCTCGTGCGCGTGCGTTTGACAAGCCATGCAGAAGAAGGTCGGCATAATCGCTAAAGACACGGCAAGCGGACCGTTCGTCGAGGAGTGGAAGAAGGCATATGGCGATGTTCCTAAGGAAGTCGAGGAAGTGGACATCACAACTGCGCTTTCCGCTGCAGCGTTAGCGGTCAAGGATGAGAAAGAGCTTGTGAGTACGATGTGTTATGCGGCGTTTGTCTTGTGGACCTGACACTGATTCGACTCTCAGCGAGCCATGCGCGATGCCTCGAGGGCGTCCAGCGGTCTCATGGCAAACTACTTTGTCGACCAGATGTCCGGTATTCTAGACGAGGAGAAGAAGATTACTCACAAAGCACTTGCCCAGAAGGTCGAAGACAAGATCAGCGATGAGAAGTTCTTCCAGAAACTGAAGGTCTCAAACGGCTTCGACCCACAGCAACTCGACTGGGCATATCAGCCGATCGTGCAGAGTGGCGGCAAGTACGATTTGCGACTGTCCGCGGTCCCAGACGACGAGAACCTCCACGCCGGAGTTATTACATCAGCTTTTGGTCTGCGCTATCAGACGTATTGTTCATCGATTGCTAGAACATACATGGTAGATCCGAACAAATCACAGGAAGGCAACTACAAGCTGTTGTTGTCTATACACGAGATTGTGTTGAAGGAGATCCGGGATGGCGTGCTGGCAAAAGACGTATATGCGAAGGCACTCAGCTTCTTAAAATCGAAGAAGCCCGAACTCGAGAAGAATTTTCTCAAGAGCGTTGGAGCCGGCATCGGCATTGAAGCTCGCGACGCAACACTGGTGCTAAACGCTAAGAGCACCCGAACTCTGAAGGATGGGATGACGCTCAGTATCACAACCGGCTTCAATGACCTTACTAACCCCAAACCACAAGACAAGAAGAGCAACAACTACTCGTTGGTCTTGACTGATACCGTGCGCGTCCGCGTGTCAGCTGGGGAGACCGTTGTTTTTACCAAGGATGCCCCTACGGACCTTGAGTCGACCTCATTCTTCTTCAAAGATGAAGAGGAGGAGCAAGAGAAGGCAAAACCAAAGGCGAAGAAAGATTCCAGAGTCGGTGCCGTCGCACAGACGAACATTACTAAGACCAGGCTACGCGGTGAACGGTCCACCAACCAAGACGCCGAGAAGGAAGCGGCGCGTCGCGAGCACCAAAAGGAGCTCCATGCGAAGAAGCAACAGCAGGGCCTAGATCGCTACGGTGAAGCCACGGGCAGTTTCAACGGCACCGAGGAGAAGAAGTTCAAGCGTTTCGAGTCCTACAAGCGAGACAATCAATTCCCTCCGAGGGTCAAGGATCTCATTGTCGTAGTTGATCAGAAGAACTCCACTATTGTGGTGCCTATTATGGGTCGTCCTGTGCCGTTTCACATTAACACCATCAAGAATGCGAGCCGCAACGTGGAAGGAGAGTGGGCATACCTGCGTATCAATTTCCTCTCGCCAGGTCAAGGTGTTGGCAGAAAGGATGACCAACCATTCGAGGATCCGTCTGCGCATTTCGTAAGGAGTTTGACTTTCCGTTCTAAAGACCTGGACCGAATGGAAGACATCACCACGCAGATCACTGACATGAAGAAGAGCGCCATTCGCCGCGAGCAGGAGAAGAAGGAGATGGAGGATGTTGTAGAGCAGGACAAACTCATCGAAGTCAGAAACCGAAGGCCTTTCCGCCTGGATCCGATTTTTGTCCGCCCGGCAATGGACGGAAAGCGGGTTGCTGGCGCGGTTGAGATCCACCAGAATGGTCTTCGATATCAACATCCGTTGAGTACCGCCCAACGGATTGACATACTCTTCAGCAATATTCAGCACCTGTTCTTCCAGCCATGTCAGCACGAGTTGATCGTCATTATACATGTCCACCTCAAGAACCCTATCCTCGTTGGCAAGAAGAAGACACGAGATGTTCAGTTCTACCGTGAAGCCACTGAGATGCAGTTCGATGAGACCGGCAACCGCAAGCGAAAACACAGATACGGGGACGAGGAGGAGTTTGAAGCCGAGCAAGAGGAGCGAAGACGATGAGTGCAGCTGGACAAAGAATTCAAGAACTTTGCTGAGAAAATCGCCGATGCTGGCAAAAACGATAGCTTGAGCGTAGATATTCCGTTCAGGGAGTTGGGGTTCAATGGTGTGCCATCAAGGTCAAGTGTGATGATTCAGCCAACAACGGATTGTCTTGTGCAGTTGACGGAGCCCCCGTTCATGGTGATCAGCTTGAACGAGATCGAAGTTGTGCATTTGGAGAGAGTACAAGTAAGTTTTGGTCACCAATCATAGGACGCCGACACACAAAGCTAACAAGGGATGACCCTAGTTCGGACTGAAAAACTTCGACATGGTGCTTGTCTACTCCGACTTTTCCAAGCCTCCAGCCCACATCAACACCATTCCTGTTGAATCCCTTGACGCCGTGAAGGACTGGCTCGACAGCGTCGAGATCCCGTTCACGGAAGGCCCGCTCAACCTCAACTGGTCTCAGATCATGAAGACCGTGGTCGCGGACCCACATGAATTCTTCAACTCTGGCGGCTGGAATTTTCTGGGGACCGACAGTGATGACGAGGGTAGTAGCGAGGAAGAAGAGGAAAGCGCATTCGAGATCAGTGATGATGAATTGGCGAGCGATGCCGAGAGCAGCGAGGACGAATCAGAGTTTGACGACAACGCTTCGGCTGAGGCGAGTGATGTTAGTGACGCAAGCGAAGACGACGAGGCCGACGACTGGGACGAGCTAGAGAAGAAGGCCAAAAGAAAAGACAAGGAAAGTGGCTTAGAGGACGAGGATATGAAGAAAAGCAAGAAGAAGCGGTAAAGATGCTGCATGCGTTAGGCGTGGTCATCTACATGAACGCTATAAGCACCTTCCAGAGTGTATGGTTCATTTGCTGGGTCCTCAACAGGACCTCGCTGTTGTTGGGGAAAACTTCCCTTTGGAAATCGGGACGGTCGTATTGGTGGCCTCTCTGCAGACGGGGTGGGCAATCACTTCGTCAAGAACACCTGAAACGTATGAAGGCGACACGATGCGCGAGTCTGAACATCGGAGTGGTTATAGGATGCGCTGCGTGGGGGAAGGCTAAGTGGAAATACCTTCGCATCTGCTCTGTGTGCCATGTTCTTTGTGGTTGACGATCGGCTTGGACGTACATCTTCTCAAGACTAGCAGGTTGCACGTCCTCTCGAAGACGTGACTATGTATGTACTTACGCCTTGTGAGTCTTGGACCTTGCGAAGGACAGGGTGTTAAGGTATCTATGTTGCTTGATAGGCAGCACTTGCCCCCTGCTTACTAATCGCGCAGGGCTGCTCAGTGCGAGGCGCGATCGTCAGAGCTACTACGTTCACCTTCACGCGCCGCATCAGTTGACAACCCAACACCGCAGCTTTCTCGTCTCATCTGAACCACGCCGAGCGCAGCACTCATATTCGAGACTCCACTAGCCCACGCATACCTACAGCTGCTACCGTTCAAAGGAGAAAGCCTCACGCGAAGCCAATCAGTTGATCGCCGCTATGTCCGACGGACCGATCGTCAAGGCCGACAAGGACTACAGCAAAGAGGTCGACAGGCAGCTTCCGCTAGCACAAGAGCTCGGTCGGGTAATTTCTACGCCTGCTTTGGTTGAGAGTTCCATTCACTGATGTTCGCAACCTCAGAGCAATGTTCAAGCGGCCATCGAGAAACTCCTGACTTTGGAGAAGCAGACTAGACAGGTACGTTCGCTCCAGATCATGCTCTTGTTGCAGCGAGTACTCATACATCTCAGGCTTCTGACCTGGCGTCTACCTCAAGAGTCATTGTCGCGATCGTTACGATATGTAAAGAGTCCGGGGACTGGACCCTGCTCAACGAGCAGGTTCTGCTACTGTCGAAGAAACATGGACAACTCAAACAAGCTACTACGAAGATGGTGCAGGTGGTTATGGGGTTCCTGGATGATGCGCCAAACATGGAGACGAAGCTATCCATGATCGAGGCCTTACGGACGGTCACAGAGGGCAAGGTGGGTTCTTCCAGCTGATCAGAGGTTGCATTCACTGATTCGTACGTCGGAAGATCTTCGTCGAAGTTGAGAGAGCTCGTGTCACCCGCATACTGTCCGACATCAAGAAAGAGCAGGGCGATATCAAGGCGGCCACTGACATCTTATGCGAGCTACAAGTGGAAACCTTTGGGTCAATGTCCCGGCGGGAGAAGGCAGAGTTCATCCTCGAGCAGGTCGCTTTGTGCATCGAAAGTGGTAATTGGACACAAGCAGGCATCCTGAGCAGGAAGATAAGCACTAGGTACTTTGCAAGAAAACCAAAGAAGACACCGGAGCAACTAGAGAAAGACAAGAAAGAGCGAGAAGAGAAGGAAAAGAAGAGAAGTGCAGACGAGCCGCCACCGGAGCCGGAGGACGATGTTACGGATCTGAAGCTTCGATACTATGAGCAGCAAATCGCGATTGCAAAGCATGAGGACAAGTATCTGGACGTGTGCAAGCATTACCGGCAAGTGTTAGACACGGAAGCTGTGGAGGAGAATCCAGATCAGTTGCGCGCGGTAAGCTCATTCACTGCCGTTGCCTTGTCGGTCGCTAACAGGCTGAGCAGGTACTACAACGAGTCATCTACTTCATCATCCTCGCACCCTACGACAACGAGCAATCCGATCTTCTCCACCGAATACACAAAGATACTCGCAACACTCAAGTAGAACATGATGCCTCTCTTCTCAAACTCTTCACAATTCCTGAACTGATGCGGTGGCCCATGGTTTCGCAACAATTCGGACCTCATCTCTGCAGCACTGATGTTTTTGATGCCGAGAAAGGTCAATCCAACGATCCAAAGGCGTGCCAGCGGTGGCAAGATCTCCGCAAGCGTGTTATCGAACACAACGTTCGCGTGGTCGCGAAGTACTATACACGCATACAAGTGCCTCGGTTGACCCAGCTTCTTGACCTTGGCGAAGAAGAGACGGAGAAGTACATCAGCGAGTTGGTCACTGCCAAAACGATCTACGCCAAGATCGACCGGCCCGCCAGGATCGTCAACTTTGCCAAGCCTAGGGATGCGGATGATGTGCTGAATGAATGGAGCGGAGATATGAAGAGTCTGCTCGGACTGTTGGAGAGGATTGACCATCTGATTACAAAGGAGGAGATGATGGCTAGAATTCAGCCTGTGAAGGGAGAAAAGGGGAAGACCGCGAAGGCCCATTAAGTCGAGAATCCGAGCAGAAGGCACCGGTAGTACCTTTGCGCATGGCTTGGCGTTACGAATGTACAACAGAGTATAGATGGCCATCTTGTGTGGACCAAGAAGCTCCTCGAGTCACCCATAGGTCGCCCGTGCCTGTTTCATAACCTTGATACTCGATCTTGGGTTATTCTGGGCATAGAAATCGGTTTCGGTTTCTGTTGCTTTGCAATCTAGAATGCTGACCACGCATTCGTAGGGACACGAATTTTCACTTCCAGTTAAACTTTTGTTCCCAGACACCGTTCGTTGACATTGCTTCTACCTTTCACCCCATCCTCTCGATCCCTCATCCGTATCAACTCAATCCTTCACTGCGTTTGTACTCACGACGCTACCCCCCGGTTCTCCCCCTCATAGTCTTCCTGAAACTCCTTGACATGAAGTCCCCCAAACCTTACGCCCTGTCTCGACTTCGTCCTGGACGGCGCAAAACGAGGAACGTAACCTCCGGTTTTGGCGGACAGGGAGTCTTTGCCGAAAAGTTTTGTTAGGATGGGCGTAGGCGCTGCCGCGACAGGTGAGCGAATTTGAGGCGGAGCTTTAAGTATTGACTTGAGGGGCCGAGGGCTTGACAATGGCGCTTGGGAGAACTGGGATGTTCGTGGTGTAGACGTGATCACTGGATTGGAACTGCTCGGCATGGTTCTGGTGACTCTGTCGCTGCCGTAGGTGGTAAAAGAAGAGGACTGGACATCTGGAGGACTGAGCGAGTCATCTCCGCTGTTGTCGGGACCTCGTTCTTTCTCACTGCTATGATTCTGCAGAAGTGGTCCGTTTGCGGACGCGACCTTATCATACATCGGGACTGGGACTGAACCCCTAGCTTCCACAATCGCAGCATCCGCTTCGGTCATCGAGCCGTGCGAACTCTTCGCCTTCTCAAACTCTTTCACCGTTTCGCTCAACCCGGAGAAGCCTCCGCTGTTCTTGCAGCTCTTCTGCAGGTTGATAGCGCGCGCTTCGGCGTCTGTCCAGTCGTGACGGGAACTGAGTCAGCTTCAGCTCCAGCTCAAGAGCGAAGAGTACATTCTTTCTCACCAAAGGACGGTGTTCAACATACCTCGACTGGTGATCCTTGTCCTCCATCTCCGTTCTCTGCCACACCCTCTCTTTCTCCAAACTGTTCTGCGACGAGGAACCGCCCTCGGAGTCCGGCCCAAGCCTGGTATGTTTCACCCTACGCTGTTTGTAGTGGCGGTAGAACCACACTGCTGCGCCGAACAGAGCGAGTGCGACAACGCCGCCGAAGATGCCGATGACGACCTGCATTCTTGATGAAGGAGCGGTGGCATTGTTGGGAGATGAAGCGGAAGACGATGGACCTGCAACTGATGACCTTGACACCGAAGAGGCTTCGAAGGACACAGCACTAGGTGTCACGGTGACGAATGACCATCCCTGCGTTAAGCTCGTGGTCCCGATCACGCTGGTCACTCTGCTCCCATCCACTGTGCTCACGCTGACAATCAGACTTCCGCTTAGCTGGAGGGTCAGAAGTGGCGTGTTTTTGTTGGTGGGACTGCTTTGAAAAGTCGGCTGTACGGTCCGTCCGATTGTGCTAGTGGTGTGCCCATTTGCGGTGTCGAGGAGGTAGGTGGTCTCCCGCGCCCAGGGTGAGGCGGTTTTGCCGATGTCGATGATGACCATTGAGACATCAGAGAGAATTGTCTGAGTGGGGTTGATGGAGATTACGGAGGACATCTTGGCGGATCTTGTCGACATCGACAGCGCGGCATGCGAATGTAGGCTTGTTTCTAGGTTCAAATTTACAAGTATCGTCTCCTGTGCGGCAGCCTGAGTGACACTTCCTATGGAGCAGAGATCGTAGATGGACAGAAACTAGGTGGCTGTCATGCAGCTCTGAGGTTTTGTATGTACGAACTCGAAACACGTCGACCACATCATTCACACAAGCGTTAGAAGGAAACAACCAGAAAGTCACGGATCGGGCACGAAATGCATGTTCCACGTGCAAAGACGTGCTTGGAGCAGACACGACTACTATGCTTGAAACCGACTCTTGTGATGAAAACTCGATGTGTGTGACGTCGAGGTAGTCGTATACATCTCCTCCTATCCTACTAACAGAGAGACTCAACATGTGGGCATCGACTATGGGAAGCAAGTAGAGCAATAATCTACGCACAAGGTACTCCAAAGAGATGTCATAGCAGAAGGTCCGGAACGGAAGTAATAGTCGGATACCAAAACATGGAAGATAGGTCAAGTGAACAAGCAGTTCAACAGCGCGGATGAGACGAGGATGACATCTTAGACAACAAGCCGACCATGCCCTGTAGAAGCGTATCCCAGAGTCTTGGCCCCTTGCAGCGTCATCTCGGAACGAGTCCAACACCGACGGCAGGCCGTTTCGAACGAAGAGTATGCACACGTACCGAAAACGCCAGGGAAGAAGACAGAAGACAGAAGACCAAAGACCAAAGACCTAAGACTTAAGACCAAAGACTCGAGACTTCAGACTTGAGATCAAAGACCAGGAACCCACAGGCGACCGTAACCGTGTTCCTGGGGTTGCATCCCGGCACCAGCAGAGGAGGGATTTGTGAACAGCGTGGGACGACGAGCGCTCCAATCCCCCACACATCCGTAGTACAGTACGTTATATACTGCACACGTGAGGTGCACCGCCGACCCACGCGGGTGGACGACTTCGTTGAAGGGCCGACGTCGGGACCACGGCTGAGGCGAATGTCACCGCACTCCGCGATCAGCAAGGTGACGCCTCCGAGGCTCTGTTTGTTCGGTGCGCACAGAGGCACATCTACAGCAAGGGACGGGCACCTCGAGGCAAACATGCCTTGTTCGTGTCTAGAGTGGACTTGTTGACGCAGGAACGCCCCTTCCGCAACCAACATGGCCTTCGGGCTGGCAACAGAGTGCTGCCCACCGACACCATCGTCCTCCTGCTGGACCGTCATCCTACTCCCTGACTCAAGGCTTGGTTGCTTGCGCCATGCACTCATCCATGACCACCTAAACACATCCGCATTCTTTCACCTCGTCCACACATGCTACGCGTTGGCCTCACGTTTCGACACCCCTACTAGACATCGTCAAATCCAACGCGCTTGAGTGGGAGGTCAAAGAGTCACAGACAGCCTTTTACGTCCATACCTATACCACCCACGTCTTGATTACCCTCCACAGCCATCGAGAGCAGGCCCTGTGTACCTCACTGCGGCCTTGAGGGGGTATGGCCAACGGCCAGGTTGATCCTGGGCCATATGGAGACAACGAGGCACGGGGATCGAGTGTCCCCAAATGGCGGGCAGTGCTCCAGAGATCGAGAGCGAAGGACAATCGCACAAGCGCTCGCACACCGACGAGCGGATTCGAGGAGGTCAAGCAGAAGCCGGAAGGATGGACCATGGGCATATTGAACGACAAGCAAACGGATGAAGTCCCTGGTGCGTTGCCAAATCTTGCTGGGCTCTACATCCGACGCTGTACACTTACGCAAGGCAACTGCAGGGTCTATACTGCTACTCTCCAAGGCCTCTGATCACAACGAGCCACTCGGTCTTCGTAATGCGCCAGCTCGAACATCGGCCTCGTCTTTGCCCTCTCCATACGCGCCCTCCAGGACTGGCTCCATGCTCTCCCGACGACCCACAACGCAGAAGAAGAAACGTACTCCCGATGGCAAGATAATTCTCGAACCTCAGCCCGAGGAATCGCAGAACGACCCTCTGAACTGGCCGGCCTGGAGAAGAGACTGTGCCTTATTCTCCTTAGGCTTCTACTGCATGCTTGGCGGAGGCATGACTCCCATACTGGCCGCAGGCTTCAATAATGTGGCCTCCACCTACAGGGTGTCCGTGCCGCAGGTCGCTCTCACTACTGGGTTGTACATGATGGGCCTGGGCATAGGGAGTGTCATTGCTTCACCTACCGCCATCAAGTTTGGAAAGAGACCCGTCTATCTTGTTGCAGCCCTCTTGTTTGTACTCACATCAGTGTGGTGTGCTCTATCGCCGACGTACTCGTCCCTGGTCATCGCTAGGATCGTCATGGGGCTTGCCGTAAGCCCAGTTGAGTGTCTTCCCTCAGCTACTGTTGCTGAGATATTCTTCCTACATGAGCGCGCGTACCGGCTAGGAATTTATACCCTCCTTCTACTGGGTGGCAAGAATCTAGTACCTCTGGTCAGCGCGGCCATCATTCAGAGCCTTGGATGGCGGTGGGTCTTCTGGGTTGTTGCCATGATTGTTGGATTCGGATTCGCCCTCCTCTTCTTCTTTGTCCCGGAAACCTTTTGGGATCGGACCCCACGTCCACACAAGGCACACAACAAGAGTCGCAGGCCAACATTCACAGGCCACTTGTCCATGCTGTCTTCATTCGGACACGGAAGCCACCAGCAGAAAAATCCTGCTATACCCTTGGATGGTGCAGCAGAATCAGACGAGAAGTCAAAGTCCTCCTTCCAGATGACCACAACTCCTGGTGGCACGCTTGCTCAGAGACGCCTGCGGAAGCATGCGCATTTTGGAGCAGCTGCTGACGATGACGACACCGTGCCGGAAGTCCTCGAGAAGCCGCACCCAGCGTATACTCGATCCCCGTCAAAACATGATGGGAGCGAGGACGAGCCACCTGAAATAGCACATCCACGCTCATGGTCACCTGTTGCACAGCACCCAGAATCGTGGAAAGTGCAGCCCATGGGTGGTGCTCCGGCAACTCCGAAGCTGCACAATCTCAACTCGCCCTTCTACCAAGCGAAGATTGAAGCAGACACCGACTACTTCAACCTTGGCACTCCGATTCCACCACAGGACGTGGAAGCCGCTCCCATGCCAGAGGGGACGTCGACGGTGTCACCGAAGCGCTCCTCAACATCCAAGCGGTTATTGTTGCGGTCCTCGACGGTACGAAAGTCCCTGCAGATGAATGAACCATCAAGCACACCAGCTACACAAGGCGTTGTCGAGTCATCTATCACCTCGGACAGTACTCTGTCTGGTCCACTCACGGCCACAAAATCACCCATCAACTACACTTCCTTCTATCGGGCCCAGCCGCCAAAGTCCTTCTTGCAAACTCTAAAGCCCTGGTCTGGCCGCTTGTCGCGCGACAACTGGTTCCGCATTGCTTTCCGACCGTTTGTTCTGTTTGCATATCCTAGCGTTCTCTGGAGCGCTCTCGTCTACTCACTCAGTGTAGGCTGGCTCATCGTCCTTTCCGAATCAGTCTCTTCCATTTACCGCAACCGCGCAAGCTACAATTTCACCGCCCTCCAGACAGGGCTTGTGTACCTCAGTCCGTTCATAGGCGGCGTGCTCGGCACAGCAGTAGCCGGCAAGGTCTCCGACCTCGTTGTACGGTTCATGGCACGCCGTAATGGTGGAATCTACGAGCCCGAATTCAGGCTCGTGATGGCGATCCCGGTGGCTCTCACCACAACGATTGGATTGATGGGGTTTGGCTGGAGTGCCGCCGAACGTGATCAGTGGATAGTACCGACCCTCTTCTTCGGCATCATCAGCTTTGGCTGCAGCCTGGGCAGCACCACGGCCATTACCTTTTGCGTAGACAGCTACAGGCAGTACGCTGGGGAGGCGCTTGTGACGCTGAACTTCTCGAAGAGTAGGTCTGGCTCTCACCGTTGCGTTCTCTCTAACACATGCTGACAAGACATTCTCAGACATCCTTCACGGCCTCCTGTTCTCCCTCTTCTTCAACCGCTGGCTCGAAGCCGACGGGCCGAAAGACGTTTTCGTTGCTCTGGGAGGCATACAGCTGGCCTGTCTGCTAGGCACGATACCCGTGTACATTTATGGGAAACGCGCACGGATGTGGACGGTTCGGAAGAACCTGATGGAGAAGTTCTGATGGCTGGTGCATTGGTATTATGATGGGAAGGCGTGTTGGGTAGGTAGAGGCATGGGCTGGACGCGTGCTGGACACGGTATACCCACTCAGCGGTCCGTTTTGCATAACAGTGAGGATCATCGTCGGACCATTGGCCGGGAGATTCTGGGTGTCCCGAGGCGAAGTCAGAGATAAAGGAGGGCAGGCAGTTAGTCTAGATCACACGGTAGTGACATTCACGGCGCGCAAGCCGATACCTACTTCACTTCAGCCCTGCTCGGATCGGGCCCACCGTCGGGCAAATGGCGAACATTCCTAGGACTCGACGGGCTTGTAAGGGTCCACGCACTACAAGATACTGCCACGGCTACGGCCAGACCGGGTCAATGCTGAAGAGTCGAGCTCACACGGCGGCATCATAGACTGGCCGGAGAAGCACTGGAAGGGCAAGGGCGTTCTGCTGCGAGGCTCATCCAACCAACTATAGATTGAGGAAAAGGCCCGAGGCTGTGGCCAGACTCCCATGCACCGCTGCTTAGTAGCTGCGGACCGTCTGGGGCCAGACCGTGCAACACACGGGGGCCGAAGCGTCTCGGCGCCTAGCCATCCCTGCCTTCTCGGAAGTGAAGGTGAAGCTGTGCAGCTCTCGTCATGCTGATTCTCACGTTAGAAGACGGACGAGACAGAAAAGATGGAGTTGTGGGACTGCGGGATCGTCGGAGATGGGAGACGTTGCAGTCAAAGGTGCGACTGCCCGACATCGAAGACCGGCGCTCCCACGTGCTCGGACGATCGAGAGTCAGGCAAGGCAGGGTAGGGTAAGGTAAGGTAAGGTAATGCAAGGTAATGCAAGGCAAGGCAAGGCACAAGTTACTGTAAGTTACCCAGGGCCATCTTAGTTCAGCTCCCCTCAAGCAACGATGGCCAAGATGTAACCGAAAGCTTAACGCGACCGCATACTACCGCACGCCAATCAGCAGAGGCGTCTGGGCTGCAAGGGAGGCTTCGGCGTGCAGCGTGCAACGTGCAGCAGCGTCCCGCGTCCAGCGCAAAGCTTCGTGTGACATGCTTCCACCACCAACTACCACCACCCACCAACCACCACCACAAGCCGCACCGCTGCAGGCCGGATGGTAGGCTGGCAATGCCCTTCCGGTGAACCGGACCGGGTCTGCATCATTCTTATGGTGCACGATGCTGACATACGACGGCACGAATACGCTCTAGCTGTGCGCAGCTTCACACCTGAACAATCGCCTCACATGGGAGTACCGTCTCGGCGTCAGCGCGCCTGAGACAGATTGAGCTTTTCTCGGAGGTGCGGGGAACGTGCGGTGGATTCAGTACCTGTCGTGATCATAACGGCCTCCGAGTCCGCTTGCCTCTCGTTCAATCAATCTTCTTGCGTTCCTGTCCCGGCCCTGCCGGCAACTTATCGGCCCCATATCGTCTTTTCCTTTGCATCTGTACCTTGCACAACACGCTCGTCTCCCACCTCCAACTCGCTTCGACTCGTACACGCACTCGACTGTGCATCCACCACTCGCCCGCAGCAGCAGCATCGCCAAGGAAGTACGACTGTTCCAGGGAGCTTCTTCCACACCCACGCGCTGTAGCGACACCACCATGAGCGCCTTTGCTCTGTTCGCTCTTGTCCTCGCCACTGGAACGATACCCACGCACGCCATTCCGCTCCCTCGACAGTGCCACTGCACAAGCTCATCACCATCGACATCCCAGTCCCTCCGCATATCGACTTCCGACCCGTCTCTCTGTTCGCAACTCAGACCGCGACCCGAGCACTGGCATCGTAGCAAGAAGCATCCCCATGCCGACGAGTTCGAGCTGTTCAAACTCACGTCCTCGACGTCACCCGGCACGCCCATCACCAACGTACTGGAGAGCGAGTACCCTTTGCCAACAGGTGTTCTGATGCAGGCGGCGGCGCGGCGGGGATCGGTGTCGCCTAGTCGAGGTGTTTTCTTGAGTCCAAGCGATCTGGATGTGGGCGCGCACAATCAAATCACCTGCGGACCATCTCGGTCCTCGTCGGATAGCGATGTCTCGAGTTACGCAGCCTTGATTGTGGTCCTGCTAGTCGTGCTGTTTCTAGCAGCAGCGGTCATTGTGGAGGTTGGAGAGTGGGCATGGCATCGGTTCGTCGACTTTCCACTCGGCATTTCACGCATAGGCTCTAACGCCCACTACAGTGTCCGAGATCTCTACTATCCACATCGAGGCCTCATCAGACTAGATGGAGAAGAGAAGGCACTACGATTGTCGGGCGAGCTATTGGAGGGCGGGAACAACGAAGATGATCCGGGTACGCCGCTTTTACCTTGAAGGTATTACGGACTATCTGACTCTGTTTGCTGCGTTCTAGCGATGTCGTTTGCCGTTTTGTACGTATTATCCTGGGGAACTTGGGCGTCTCGGGGTAGGAGAGGATAGTGTAGAGTCCTGCAAAGACGCTAGTCTCGAAACAACCGAGGAACGAGTATCACGACCTTCGCCGAAGACGAACGAACCGTCGAAATCAGAGAACACAATCTTCGCCGCATGCTCTGTGGGTCAGGACTAGTCCGGTCATGAGTGATTCCACCCCCAGCGGGAACTGCCAGGTGTAGCCGTTCGTCGCCGATTTAACATCGTCAAGGTGGTCATCCTCGTATTGGGGACAGACACCTTATCAACCGAACAGACCAGAAATACCGTGGAGACCCTCGATTTTATCCGGGTGCATGTACGAGATAGCTTGAGCGAGGGGATACTTGAGGAAGCATCGTCGAGTATAGCTACGAACGCTTCGCGCAGGTTAATGTCACAACGTCAACACGGTCAACTCTCTTCTCATTCTCACAACATGATTCTCCGAAGCCTATTCGGGAGACCAGCACGCGTGCTTGGACCACGTTGAAGAATGCTTGAGCAACCACACGTTCTTCGCGAGAGTGAAGCATGTCTGTTTACGTTCCATTGAGGAATGTGATCCGCGATGCCTCCCCACGCATTCTCCAGTCTCTTTCCTTTCTCACGTCAACTCATGCTTCCATGAATGCTATGTTACACGTCTACTGTCATCAACTTGAGAAGAACTGTATCCGTCCTCGTCCTCAGCCATGCTTCCTACGTCGTTGCCGTCCTTTTTCGCGCTGGTAGCCTTAGCATCCATTGGCGAGCTTGTCGCCGGCGAAGCGCGCTTAGCTTTCAAACACGAAGCGGTCCGAGTTCAGAACCACAAACGCCAGGTGTACCCACCGCTCGCCGGACCACCAGCCGCATTCGCGTCGTCCACGACGTCCGCACCGTACGCCCTAGCATTCGTGACGCCTTCTCCATCGGCAACGCCCGTCCCAATCACCCAACAGAGTCAGACGGTGACTTCGTACGTCCCGCTTTTCACGCTCTGCGATCTGCCATCCGTTGCCTCCCCCGGCCCGTTCCTGAGCACGGCGACGAACGGGCCGCCGTACAAGAACTATTCGGCGTCGATCGCTCCGAGCAACGGGTCGTGCACCACGATATACAGCCCCACCCCGACCGTGGTCTGCGCGACCGTTCTCCAAGGCCTCGCAACCCAGGTCACGGTCTCCCAGTGCGCTCAGTACGTCACCTTCTCCAGTCAGTACGGGTACGTCCTCGAGACGCCGAGCCCCCCACCCAACGCGATCGACGCGACCAAGTCGAGCCTCACCACCGCCTGCCCGACCCTTCGCACACTGACAACCTACTACATCGCGCCGTGGCAGGGTCTCACGACCGCCGGACCCCCGTCCGAAGTCGACATCAAGATCTGCACAACCTTCGCCAACGGCACGCGCGAATGCGTGCTCGAGTACGAGGTGTGGGAAGTGCGCGTCGTGACACTGATCCGGTCGACAACTACCAGCATCGACCTCACGACGACGATCCCGGGGCCGTCGCAGCTGCTCATCGAGACGTTCGCGGCGAACATCACCGAGACGGTGACGACGCTGAGCTTGTCGACGGCGATGGTGGTCAACTACGAGTTGCAGGTCGAGGAGACGAGTAGCGCAACTCGGACGCCGAGTGGGCTGTTGACGGGATCGACGG
Organism: Cryomyces minteri; assembly: GCA_005059845.1. Lineage (NCBI taxonomy): Eukaryota > Fungi > Ascomycota > Dothideomycetes > Cryomyces > Cryomyces minteri. The sequence goes on along the minus strand of NAJN01000799.1, from coordinate 72 downwards.
TTTACGAGACCCATACGCTGGAGGATTCGTCGGATACGTAGGTTACGCGAACTTGGTGTGACGCTGGCTGGC
>NAJN01000798.1:0-17183 GCA_005059845.1 Cryomyces minteri | reverse complement strand
CTGGCTAGAGTCAACTATAACTCTACTAGTTTGGCTTGTTCCGACTCCAAAACCAGTCTCATCCATATTGTAGACGTTGCCGTAGTCATATTTCTGCTCGGCAAACTGGGTCTCGACCGCGTTGAACCAACGAAAAAGAGCTTCGAAGGTGGCATTTCGGAGCCTAGCGGATTGGATCTGACGCGCTGGTGTTGTATGAAGAAGAGGTTGTCTTTGGAGGAATCGCTGAATCCATTCCTTGCCGATAGGTGGATATCTCAGTAGTTCAATGGTCGCGTCGTTGACGCGTCGCACGCGTCGCAGCCGTATTTCCTCAGCCATCTCCTCCACCAACGCATGTCGAGCAGGGTAACCGGCGATTGAAAGGCGCGATATCCACTTAACCAAAACCTTTTCTTCAGCCAGTGATAGAAGTTGGGCTGACTCCCTTCCTTGGGCGCGTGAATTGCCTCCAGCCGCGCGCCGCCTCAAGGTTTCTCGGTTGACTTGGAAGTGATCTGCTGCGGCGTATATGCTGTTGAATTCTCTTTGTTCTAATGCCTCTAAAGCCTCTAGTATTCTAGCCTCGGAATCCATAGCTTTTTGGCTTCTGCGACGGGTCATTGTGGTGGGGTGGAGAGTTAGAGTGGTGGGGTCGGTAAAAAGCGGCTCATCACGCCATTAGGCTCATTATGCCATTCCCTACGTTAGTCATAGTTCGATGCTCTCGCTCCTCACGAACAGCCCCATTAAAGATTAGTGAGCATCCCCACCCTTATCTTATCGTAAGTAACGTGACTAGAGATGGAGAGCGAGAGTTGACTTCCTGATGCGGCAACCTTACAACGCGCTGTAGCACAATAACAACGCGTCGAATATCAACCATGACCGCGTCTATTACCGGCAGCGACTTCACTGCCATTCCAGATGATGTTACAGAGCTTGCAGCAGCTGCAGGAGTCCCAAGACGTGACCCTATGCCTGGATTTACTATAGATTGGACGCGACTCCGTGGCTACGGATTACCATTGCCAAGTAAGACTGGACGCCGCAGCTGGGTTTGGGAGCATGGTGTTGAGACCAACGTGCTTGATAGGCCTTATGAGAAGTACTGGATCTGCCGCCCCTGCTACACAGCGAAGAAGCCGTTACATACTCACCGTCACCCTGGAAGTGCAACCACTCACTGTATAGACCATAGACCATAGACCATAGACCATATGGTTAACCGCCATGGGTTCTATCGAAACGGCAGCCTACGTAAGGCCTCTAGAGATTCCGAGGGCTCTGTATTACAGCAATTACGCACCGCTAGTCACCCTGCCTTCAACATACTCACGCCATTCGATTCTGCTACGTGGAAGGCTGCCTTTCTAAACTGGACGATTCAAGACAACATATCGCTACGGCAGAGCACTAGTCAGGCTCATTACGAACTTCTCCTTGCGAGCAATCCAAACCTACAAGAGATCGTACCGCGAAGCCATAACACTACTCATCTTTGGATCCAAGAGCTGTGTGAATCAAACAAGGAGGCGATTCGTAAGGTCTTCCGGAAGGCAAAGAGCCGCATCAACTTCCAGTTTGACGGCTGGACCTCAGGGAACTACCTACCGCTTCAAGGCGTAATTGTTCACTTCCTAGACGAACGGCTCCAGCTTAAACATCTTCTAGTTGGTCTCCCTGAGGTTGCTGGCAAGCACACAGGGGAGAACATTGCTATCGAGATCAACCGCGTAATTGAAGACTTTGAGATCACGAACATCGGTTACTTCGTACTTGATAACGCACCAAACAACGATACCACGCTACGCAACCTCCTCCCATCCCTCAAGATCGACGAGCATCAGCAACGGCTACGCTGTGCAGGCCATGTTATCAACCTTGTCTGTAAGGCAATACTACTCGGCTCTGATGTTGACTGCGTGGAGGACGATCTGGCCCTCGAGGACGGTGACGTAGGAGTCGAGAGATTTGAGGCAGCAGTACAACCGATCGTTGATGAAGAGAAATGGCTTGCGAATTGGCGGAAGAAAGGTGCTATCGGGAAGGCCCACAACTTCGTCACCCAAGCAAGAAGTACACCACAACGGCGGCAGCTCTTCGAGAGCCTTCAGAGAGACGTTCAAGACGTAGATCAGATCTACCAGCTCTGTGTTGATGGCGGAGTCCGTTGGAATTCAACGCACGATATGATGAAGAGACTTTGTAAAGTACGCCGATCCGTTGACTTTTATATTAGTCACTGGATGCACGAAGAGACCGCTGCCGTCTCACAGTCTTCAAAGTCTATCAAACACGACCTTCTTACACATGACGATTGGGATTGCCTTGTAGAGCTTGGGGACCTTCTCGAACCGTTCAAAGACGCTACTATAAGACTACAAGGCAATCCAATAGAAGGTCGTCATGGAGCTCTCTGGGAAGTGCTCCCTACTATGGAACTGTTGCTAGAGACTCTTGAACGGAAGAAGACTGAGCTACAATACGTTCACAGCCACTTTAAGACCTGCGTCAACCTTGGTTGGAAGAAGCTAGATGAGTACTACGCTCTGACAGACCGGACAACAGCCTACCGCGTAGCAACAGCGCTCCATCCATCGATGAGGCTACTATGGTTTAAGGTCAAGTGGTCTCACAGATCTGATTGGTACGACGGTGCTGTTAAGGCAGTAGAAACCATGTACGCCGAGTACTCGTCGCGTTATCCAGAGCTTAGTACGCCGCCAGTCCACGTTGCTAGCGATTCCCTTACTCGGTTCAATCACTGCGCGTCGAACAAGTCCGAGTTTGACACCTTCTTCGACAACAAGACCCTCACGCTCAGGGTGGTCATCAAGCGAGCGGAAGCAAGATCTTGCAAGCAAGATCCTTAGTAAGCAAGAGTCAAGCGCACCTTCTACCCTATCAAGCAATATCAAGCAAGAGGTGGTGAGAGTGCTTGATAGTCTTGCTTGCTTGGTTGGGTGTATGTACATATGTGTAGGATTGATTGATGGGATTGATTGATTTATACACATGTGTGTAGGAGTGAACACAGATACTATAACGTGATTCACGGTGTGGTGCACGGTCCCGCGTGATGCACGGGTTCTCGCGTTAAACTTGAACACCTTCACTCTACACTACAATGGCCCACAATACTCAGATAAACAGCGCATTGGCTGATCTAGAATCGCAAGAGCATATAAACTATGCTGCAACAGCCCGAAAGTGGGGAGTCGATCGGAGTACGCTATCAAGGCGCCATCGGGGCAAAACAGGCACAACCGAAGAGGCCAACTCTTACGTGCGCCAGAAGCTCACAAACGCGCAAGAAGAGGTGCTTGTTGGGCATGTGAATAAGCTCACGGAACGTGGCCTTCCGCCAACACCACAGATGCTTAAGAATATCGCAGAAGAGGTTGCGAAAACAAAGCTGGGTGTGAACTGGGCTACCCGCTTCTACCAGCGACACCATAAACGCCTTACTAGTATCTACCTACGAACGATTGATCACAAACGCAAGGTTGCGGATAACTCGCAGTACTTCCAAGAGTTCTTTAATCTAGTTAGTTCTATCCTGACCTTACTATAGTAATGTCTGGCCTGCTTCTAAAGCAAAAGACTAACCCTTTCAAACCAGCTCCAAGAGAAGATCCAAAAGTATAATATTAAGCCATCAAACACGTACAACTTTGATGAGAAAGGCTTCTTGATTGGCTTAGCAAGGTCTGTGAGGCGAATTGCCGGCCGTGAAGCGCTGGAAAGTGGGCGGTTGCTTGGTGCAAGTCAGGATGGTAGCCGGGAGTTCATTACGCTCATTGCTTCCATATGCGCCGATGGAACACGCCTTCCACCTGCACTTATCTACCAGAGCGAGTCAGGCGACTTGCAGGACTCCTGGCTAGAGGATTTTGACGATACACAAGACTTGGCGTTCTTCGCTAGCTCGGAGAAGGGGTGGAGTAGTGAAATACTCGGTTTACAGTGGCTGGAGCACGTGTTTAACCCCAACACGAAGCGAAAAGCAGCAAGAGGTCGGCGCCTACTTATTGTAGATGGGCATAACAGCCACCTAAACCTTCGCTTCATCGACTATGCAGACCGCAACCGGATTCTTCTCGCTGTTCTCCCGCCACATTCCACTCATAGGCTGCAACCGCTTGATGTAGGCCTGTTTGCACCTTTGGCAGCATTCTACGCGCAAAGAATCGATACCTTGCTTGCCAATAGCCAAGGTCTTAGCCAAATGGCAAAGCGCCAGTTCTGGAAGCTCTTTTACGAAGCGTGGGAGCGCGCATTCACGGCAAAGAACATTAGAAGCGCTTGGAAAGCAACCGGGATACACCCGTTCGATCCTGAGCGCGTGCTTGCCATGATCACGCGAGAGAACACAACACCTGAGCCGCAACAAGTGAGAACACCAAGGTCAGCACGCTCTCTACGCCGTATGTTCAGCCAGCTGCAGAAAGACGGCTATGTTACAGTAGAGGCGTCACCTCTGCTTCACGCTAGTGAAAAGCTAGCTACGGAGAACGAAATCTTACGCCACGAGATACAGGGCCTGCGGAAAGCAGTAGTGGAAGAGAAGAAGAAGCGCAAGCGTGGAAAAGCGATGGGCTTGCTTGAAAAGGGCGAGAGGGCTGGCCAGCCGTTGTTTTTCAGTCCTTCAAGAGTTGGGCGAGCTCGCCAACGGGCAGCTGATGAGGCGGAGGCGGAGCGTCAACGCAAGCAAGCTATGCAAGAGCAAAGGCTTCAGTCGGCTAGAACGCGAGTAGAAAGAGCCCGTGAGGTAGAGGAGAGGAAGGTAGCGCGTCTTGCGGCACGTGAGATAGCAAAAGCAGAGCAAGCTCGCAAAAAAGCTGAACAGGCAGCTAAAAAGGCAGCGCAACAAGCAAGTAAGCCTGCAGAAGCCACAAAACAGCGTTGGGATGCTGCTATGAGAAAGGAGCAGAGTGTACTGATAAAGAAGGCGAAAGAGGAAGCTACAAAGTCTAAGAAGAGGCGCTTGGTAGAGGAGGAGGTGGTTGCGCCTCGGAAGAGGCCTTGCGCAAAGCTTCCAACACAGCAGAATGGGCAAGAAGCAAGGAGTTCGAGGATCATACTAGGTTCTCCAGAGCCTGAGCGTCAAAACAATGCAGTTTCTAATATGAATACTTCTGGTTCCACTTTGCGCCAGCAAGATGTAGGCTGGGCACTCGTTTCGCAAGTGTTACGCTCCGGGCGTAACACAAAGCCGCCTTCACGTTACCAGTAACTTGATTAGTAGCTGGTTTAGCTGCGATACTACTATTCTATCATGTGTTAAATTGTTAAACATCCATGTTCACTAGTTGCGTTATTGGAGCCATGTTTTTATGTATCACTAGGATGTGAGAACCCGTGCATCACGCGGGACCGTGCACCACACCGTGAATCACGTTATCTCTACGGCGCTTGCAGCAAAGGGCATAGAGTGGGACCCTATCCATCACCGAGTGCGCTGCAATGGCCACGTCGTCAACCTCGCTGTCCAGGCCTTCTTGTTTGCAAAGAATCAAGACGCTGTAGACTACGCGGTTGAGCAAGCTAACACAAAGGACGACGACTTCGATGAGACAGTTGCTTCGAAGCTTCACAAGGCTGAAGCAGCTGGATGGCGAGAGATTGGACCACTGGGCAAGATTCATAACTTTGCTACTTTCGTACGAAGCTCTGATGCACTACACCAAGCGTTCCTGACGCTTGCTAGCAAGATCCTTGGCCTCGACAATGATACGCGCTGGAACTCATGGTTCCGTCTCCTTACAAAAGCGCTTGAACTGCGCTCCGCAATCAATGAGTCTACTGCTATACACCTTAGCAAGCTACAGGACGACGCCCTAAGCTTTGATGACTGGAAAGTCTTGGAGCTAACAGCTCAGTTCCTGCAGCCGTTCTACCGGGTTACTAAAGAGACAGAAGGAGACTTTGCGACACTAGACATGACGCTGTTCACTATGGATGTCCTAGTCCAGCACTTCAAGAAGTCACAATCAAGATATGCTGCTAACCAAGCCCTCAGCAGCAGCATCCTTACTGGGTGGTACGCTTCCGATAAGTGGTACAACAAGTCAGACAAGACAGCTGTCTATGCTGCGGCTTTGATTCTTAACCCGCAACGCAAGATCCAGTACATCAGGAAGAACTGGAAGCGTCAGTGGATCCAGCCAACGATTGACGCGGTACAGATGCTGTGGGAGACTCAGTACAAGGACCGCATCGAAACAGCCTCAACAGAGACCTCCGAGGTCTCGCAAGAACCAGATGAGTTTGACCTTATCAAGCGGCAGCTCGACTTCACCGTCTCGATTCTCGATGAGTACGAAGACTATATAGGCCAATCCAATCAAGATCCTCTGCAGCCCGTTATCTTGTTGGCTTCAAGACGCGCAACGTCAGACCTATCCAACCCTCTCCCTTATGGCCGTTAACATCCTTTCTATACCTCCTATGTCTGCAGAGGCAGAACGAGTGTTTACGGGCGCAAGAGGAACAGTCTCGTGGGAGCGGATGCGGCTTGGAGCTGCGGTTATCGAGGAAGGCGAGTGCTTGAAGAGCTGGCTACGTAGTGGCATCACAAGTGGAGGTGAGTTTAGTTTTGTTGAGGGCGATGGTGAGGACGAGGATAAGGGGTAGGGCAAAACAGTCGTGGGGCTGATGGTAACGACAGTAAGGTCAAAAAGCATCCCTGAATGCCAAGATTATTACTGAATAACGGAACAGAATGAACACGTTTTCATTATTCAGATTTGAATATAATACAACTCGTTATTATGAATATTTTATTATCGACAACGCTGGCTTCCGAGCACTTCCGCAATGCCTACCAGGTCCACAGCTTCACTCTCGCGGGCCTTCTGCGACGGCTTACGAGCTCTGGCTGATGCGCGTGTGCTACCTGCAACCTCAATCTCATCCTGCATGTCCACGTCCGTCCCTACGTCTTCCTGAGAGGACTGGGTGGCGCGCGTGGCCAGTTTCTTGCGTCTGGCCGACATCGCACTCTCCGCAGCGATATCGGTACCAACGGATTCGTAGGACTTCCGCTTTCTCGATAGAATGAAGGAAATAGTTGGATTGATTGAGTTGTTGATTTGTTTTCAGTAGTAGTCTTCTCTTACGCTGTATGTATGTATAACTGTTAGGAGGTAGTATGGTGTTGCTTCAAAGCCGGCTGAGTCGGCTAAGCAAGGCTCGTACGTGACCTCAGAACTTCTCGACCTAGCGAGCATAGATGAATATACATGTATCAAAGTCAACGCAATCGCTTGTTTAATTTATTCCATATGCAGTACGCGTACAAGCTACAAGAGAACCAGTTTTCCCAAGTTGTCCGCCGGCCGTTACGCGTTGGAAGGCGTTCTAGACTATAATTCCGTTTAATTATGCGCAATGTTGTTTAGCATGTGCCTGTAAACGTATGCTGAAGTAATTTTATACCTGTCAGAGGGAAGGTAACTACGTTGATCTGGGATCGACACATGAAACACATGATATCCAACCCTGGATGTTAACGAAGCGCTGTGGAGTGGGCATACTGGAGCAAGTTGATACAACACAGTCTCATCGCCGCGCTGGTGATCGGGACCGGGACCGAGAGGTGTGGTTCGCATAAGGATCCGTACGCATCTCGCGGTCGCGGTCTATCTTCGGTTTGATACCGCAGTTGACGGAACCCACTTTGCCACGTCAGCGTCACAGATCACAATAGCTTGAGCATATTCCTGGTGACATACTAACAGTGCCTAGTCCGGGCGGCACGACCATGAACAAGCTAGCCAACACATCGCCTCTCATTCCCCTGGCGTTCTCCACGGTAATGTTATGTCTGCCAATAACAGGCTTATTCGAGTAGTCCGCCAGGAGTAGCTCATCTTCGATGAATGTGAAATCTCTATTGCGTAAGGTGGTGCCTTCCTTGACAAGTGTGCCATATCCGTCCTGTTTAGCAACCACAAGCCGTCCATCTTGGAGTACTTGTAGAAGACGTGGTAACTGTGCAGCCAGGCTGACATGGACTGGAAGCGAGCTTCTAACTCTTGGAGCCTGTTGCAAGTTAGAAGCTTCATCGAAACATGAGGCCGGTGGCAGCGTATCCCGAAGATTCTCGACGCTGAAGTATACTGACTGTAACACTCACCGCAGGAGCAGTCTTCACTGGTATCGTAGCAAGCAGCAAATCTGCCTGCGCCGCCTGACTAGCAGCAATATGACTCTCAAGCAAGACCTTGCTAAGTGGATCCTGCTGCACCGACTGACGCAGCAGCGGCAGGAACTGCGGCTGCTTGATCAAACTCTCCCGGTTCCGCTTGGTACTCGTCTCGATAAAGTCGACGAGTGGCTTATCGTCCAGCTTCAAGGCTATGCGGTACAGGCACTCAAGTAAGTGTAATGTCTCCCGCGCAAAGGCCGGATACGCAGTACAGAGTTTGTTGGAGGAAAAGTTGCGGAATTCGGTGTAGTCGACGAGAGCAGCGAAGCCGTACAGTTCGACCTCTTTGCGGAAGAGTTCGTGTGTAGCGTCTGTGGTCTGTAGACCACCTTGATGACGTGATTTATCTGATGTATGGGATGGACCGGGCCAGGCGGTAATATTGCCAGAACAGTCAACCACCTGGAGCTCTGCGTTAGGGTTGAATGGGTAGTAGTCGTTGTGATATAGGTATTGTTTGAGGCGCAGTAGAGATTCATGCCATATAGTGCTCCCCAAGCGATGTATGCTGATGCCGTCATGGGAGAATGTCTGGCCTGTGAGAAGCTTTACTAGTACATGCTTTGGTATTCTTTCCAGATGCCGATGTGGTATGCTGTACTCGTCTGGGCTTTCGACAGTGCCAAATATGAGCGTCGTTGGCACTTTGATGTCCTCCCCATTGCTGGTCGATCCGTTAGGCATAGCTTCAGTGATAACAGGATCTTCCACAATGAGCCCGTCGTCTTCCATTAGATTCTGGCGAGTCTGGCAACTGAGAAGCAGGTAGATAGTTGTACAGATCGGATGAATTTCCGATCAATGAATTCCTAACACAACTTGTCAAAGTGAAGACATCAAATGGGGATGTGATGTCTAACTGCGGCTCGTCCCGAATAGTGAAAGGAGAGCTGGAAAACTGTGAGTTCTTTATGCAGATGAAGTCTTTTAACATACGCAACGTTATGCAAGAGATGGGTTGTCAAAAGATGGAAGAACTCGTTAATTGTGTGCGTGATGCTGATGACCGCGGCACGGCAGCACAGTCGGGGCGAGGTGTTTGCCGCGTTTGACTAATCCCTTGCCAAGCCTTTGGCAGGGCCGGCCGAAACAATCATCTGGCCACAAGGTCCCAAACTTGCGATCTCCTCGTCGAGAGAATAGAATGAGGAGGCACCTCAGCCAACTGGCATCGCATTCCTCGCCGCATTGTGCGGATTGTCATAATGCTGTGTGTCCAGCCATCTCGCGCGCCTGACCGCACGGCCGCCGGCAACTCACGGAGCGCTGCATCACTTGACGGCATTCACAGCACTGAGCCCTACGACACTCATGGAGGGCACACAGGAGGTACAGACAATACCCAGGCTCGACCTTGTGGTGCTTGGCGAAACTGGTGAGATCCTTCGTGGGCCATTACTTCTCGATTCCGGATCAACTGCGATTGTGTCAGGCGACGCAGCAACCACTACAGAACACTGCCTCAACACTGACGCAAACATCGACTGGTTGGTCTTCGACTACCAATCCTTACCTTCCCGTCCGTCACCTTTGGATCTGGGTTATTTCGCTATCGAACCCGATTGTGAGCGCAATCTGTCGAATTCCTATTGATCGTGCGTCCTTGGAGATGGGGAGCGTGAACGGAGATATCGCGAAGAAAGGAAGAAGTCCAGAAGACAATGGACTCCCAGCCCGATTCATAGTGCTTACGCTGAGAAGCGAGAGGAGATGGCGCGCTGCGATGAACTCTCGACACCGGGTAAAGAACCTTTGCAGCCCCTCACACCCGTCACCCCAGGTGTTGCGGCCTCTATGTCCAACAACTATCCCGATACAGTCGATCACAGTCACCATGGCAGCCCTCATCTCCATTGCCGAATGCCACCGTTAGTACCGGAGAGCACTGATTGCCTATACCGAATGCCGCGACGGCTAACTGAAGTTGATCGATACAGTCCCGGTCGTGGGAACAACCTTCAAGCTCCTTACGAAGATCTCGTTGGAAGAAAGAAACGGTGGGAAGCTACAGATGAGTGAGACTGCTGGTTTCAAGGAATAGTTGACGAGATGCTTGGTAGAAGCCCTTGTCACAAACTCGAGCGGGAAAGGGACGAGGACGACTCCTACCACAGAATCGTATCGGAGCAGATTCAAGATGAACATTATGATGAAAAAGATGTGAAGTGGACGACAGAGGCTAGTGGTATCGATGCGGACACTTCGTTCCAACGTATCGACACAGAGGGACCGCCCACGACAAGTCCTGAGGGAAATCACTCACACAAGTCAAGCGAATCGGGTTCACAGTCAGAGAGATTCTCGTCCTGTGTCTCGACTTGCACGTCACTATCGTTGCCCGCAGATCTAGGCAGAGAACCGATAATTGTCGCAGAGCGTAGTGATCAAGCAACCGGCAACGCTGAAGACGTGTAACACCAGAACACTCGCAAGCGGCGTCATTCATCTAAAGACGACGCTTTCACGCGTGTGGATGCAAGACTTTCAGACGAATAGGTATTAGAGAGACAAATTTTCAAAAGAAGAAGATCTCGCTGAATTGTACATAATAGAATCGTCCCTACCTAGCCGCCATATGTACTGTTCATGCGTTCCTGCTGAGGTGACGCTAGGCGCGAAAAATCCACCAACAGAGGCTCACGCACTCACGCTGTACGCCATGGTTGCGGAGTGTTGCAGGTCAACCGCTGCCGGGAGAACACGGTCTGTTCTCTCCTCTGGCCAGCTTTCCTCTTTGCTTTTCTTGTACGCGTTTCATGGGTCTGCATTCTACTATATCTTACTGATTTGTGACAACAGGTCTTGCGCCAGTTAGATTGGCTTTCTGAGTTGCGGAACGCGTTGAAGACGGTTCGTGAACTATTCTAGTCGATTGCATCTGTGTTCTGTGAGAACAAGGAAGTGCAGGGGATGTAATAGATGTAATAGATGTGTCAAGCTGAGGGAGAAGGCAAGGAGAGGGTATGTGTTCTAATTATGCTCTTTCAACGATCCAAAAGCTTGCTTCTGTAAGATCCGGGTTTACCTGAGATGTCGACACGCTTGGGTTCACGCTCCAGCGGCAGTGTTGTCAACAGTCAGTCAGTCAATGGTATAGCCCTGAAGTCAGTCAGTCAGTCAGGCCAATAGAAGAGGTGAAGACGGACTGACCGACCGACTGAGTGTGTTACTATCAGGGTCTAGTATAGGCCCGAAGGCAGTGTGGCCAACAGCCAGCGTCGCTGAACCGCTCGCTGCCAAGTCGCTGATTACGTTATCAGTCAGCGATTACTTGTAGATCTAGCAGCGAGCGACTCTACAAAGCCTCAGCGCGCTAGCAGCTCGCTGATCAAAGATCATTATCGTGATCATTTTTTGGTGTTGAGTTTTGCTGGGTTACTAAGGCATATAGATCCCTGAAGAGCTATGAATAGCTAACCGTCGCCACGCCAACGCGCCTACACACCACCTTTCCTCATCGCCCTTATTAACCAACTAGCCTCCTTACCAACACCATGAGCCAAATACTTCGTCTAATTAATAAACCAGATACCCGGATACCCTCTACACCTTCCTCTACGTCCTCTATAGCCTCATCGCGTCAGTTGAGCCCATCAAACACGCCTACACCATGGCTACAAGATGGCGGCAGCTCAACTTCCTTACCTCTCAATCTCGACGACGAGCCTCAACATAGCATTCCTACTACTCAATCTACACGCGATGTGCCCCTAAACAACACTGGATATCACGGCTGCGTATTTCCTATCCGTTGGAATGAGCTTTGGCTAGACAAGGTCAAGCTCAATGGCCGGTACGGCTATCGAATTGTCAACAAGAAGGTCCTCCACTCCGCTAAACCACCATCACACATAGGGCTTCACGGAGCAGATGTCTACTGGGAACCTGCGCATCTAAGTAACAAGGCCGCCAAACGGCTTTGGCTTTGCAAGATATGTCACCTCAATCGAACTACAGGCTGCCTACTTACAGTCAACGGTACTGATCATATAATCGGCCATCTAGAATCAAGGCACGGTATCAGCAAGGAGAATCCTCGTGGCTCTACACTAGCAACGTCAAACCCTTTCACCGCGGCCGCAGGCGTACGCTCTACACGATTCAGCAAAGGAACCTCCTACGAGCAGCGAACACCGTTCTGGTCGGCCGGTCATGTACAAGCCTACGTCGATTGGACGATTCTTCAAGACATTACTTTTCGACAAGCTGCTCATCCTCATACTCGCGCGCTCCTATCATTCGATCGTCCTCAGCTTCAATATTGCCTTGCCGAATCTCATACGTCACTAAGCAGCTGGATTTTGCATGCGTACAAACACCGGCAACTGGATATCAAGAAGTTACTACGTTTGGCTCGTAGCAGGATACACATCAGCTGCGATATCTGGTCCTCTACAAACGGCATGTCTCTACTCGGTACAATGGCTCATCTCGTTGACGAGCAGGCACAGTACAAACAGTCCTACTAGGCCTTCCACGCCTTAGAGGATCGCACGATGGCAAATACATAGCACGCAGCTTGGCCGGAGTTATCGAACAGTATGATATTCAACATAGAATCGGTTGCTTCGTGATGGATAATGCTACCAACAATGATCAACTCTATGAGCACCTCAGGCGCCGCCTCAATATACCAAAGCGAGCGAAATTGCGATGTGGAGGCCACATCATTAATCTAATTGTTAAGGCCCTTATCTTTGATGAAGGCGTAAGCAAGTTCGAACGGGAACTGATTGGCGCGAGTGGTCATGATAGGTTCAGTATTGTGCGGAAGAAAGGCGTTGTCGGCAAGCTTCATAATGTTGTCACCTACATTATGAGATCTACGCATCGCCGCGATGAGTTTGCTGATCTACAACACGATATCGCCGTCGAAGATGAGCTTTTCGATTATACCGAGCTGCTGCTGATAAAAGATGGAGGCGTTCGATGGGACTCGACCTACTTTATGCTCCGCCGCGCGCTCAAGCTTCGTAAAGCAATCGATCGATACGTTGCTTTATGGACTCAAGATTCAAGCGAACGATACAATCTAAAGCACGATCATTTATCGGAGGACGATTGGCTGCAAGTTCAACGGCTAGTTGACTTGTTGAGGATCTTTGTCAAAGCCACAAAGCGCATGGAAGGTGAGGCCTCTACTGAAGGTCTTGAGGGCTTGTTTGGCGCCCTATGGGAGTCAATCACCACCATGGAGCTCCTGCATCAGACACTTCTAAAGGCTGAGGAAGCTGTCAAATACGAAGACGATTCGTACTACAGATCGGGCCTGACCATGGCGATTCAGAAGCTTACCAGATACTTCGATAAGTTCAAAGCAGAGAGTCCCTACTACTTTGCAGCGGTGATCCTCCATCCTTCTCTCAAGAAGGCCTACTTCCAGGATAAGTGGCGGCGCTGGCCAGGGTGGATGAAGGAGGCTAGCAACGCTATGGAGTCGTTGTTTCATAAGACAGACTAGGACAGAGGCCTGAAGGAAGTGCATTCCGAGCACACCCAGAAGAGCTTCACGGGATCGCTATCTGCCTCCTCCCATTCGGTCCCATGCCTCCAGAACCAGCCTGTCCTAGGCCGCTTAGTGCGTTCGAGATAGACCCGTACGAACATCTTCGCGCCGTACCGCTTGACATCTGGATTTGAGGTAGTAAATGTCGGTAGAGAAGACACCGAGTCGGACGGCGCTAACGAGGACGAGGATATATTGGAACTCATGACCAGTGGGATAACATGTAAACAGGCAAGAACGAGATGTACAATTGCAGAAATGCAGAATTTTCGGATACAATGCACGGACCTTAACACCATGATACCTATACGGGGCTATACTAGAGTATGATCACATCATATCATATCGTACCATATCATAGAGCGGGTCAAATGATATGATTCTATGATATAATATGATCCTGTGATGATCATACTATGATATGATTGGCAGCACTGGCCTTGTGGACATTGTCTATGTCTGCAAACAGCGTATCAGGGTCAACCTCGACTCAGACCCTCTTCCTTTTACCTTGTAGTTGACTGAGCATTGTTGCTTGACGCCGAACCGTGATCTGGTCCTCAGCCTGTTGAGCCTTCGCTAGGGAGAGCGCTTTGCTTGCTTTGCGAAGTGCTCTTCGGCACTCACGGCTCGAAGCCTAAGTCCCGGTAAGGTAATGAATCACGCGATCTATATGTCGAGGGCCCTGAGGGGTAGTATGAAGCTCTGAGAGGGCACGCTTTGTAGGTGTTGTAGGTGCTAGCCGCTTGTTTTTGAGCTGAGAGGAATTAAGTGCTTTGAGGGTTTTTCGCGGGGCAACTCCAGTCGCTGACCAGCCCGAACGGATGACACGCTCTGTCATCTCTTCCTTACGGGCCTTGCTATAGCACGTAACGAAGCGTGCCTTCTTGACTGACGCCGAATCGTCGAGATAAGCGAGCTCTAAGATGAAGCGGCGGTATCTATGCTTTAGGGACCCGAAAGGCGCGAGATCGAGAGGTTGTAAGATGTGAGATGAATGAGGAGGAAGGAACACGAGCTGGACGTTCTCTTGCTTGCAATCCCACATGAACTCGATTGTAACGTGGCTACCGTGGCCATCTATGATAAGGATTCGTGGTTGGTTATTCGGCGGCTTCGTCTCGGGGAAGAACATCTTGTGAAGCCAATTCATAGCGATGCGGTTCGCTGTCCAGCCATTCTCTGACGTTGTGTATATCCATGATGGTGTGTCTTCGTTAGACCGCGTTGATTGAGGTGCTTTACCCTCGAAGATGACGGGGGGACGAATTGTTAAGCCCGTTGCTGAGATGGTCTCAATACTGGTCACCCACTCGCGATTCTCTGGTGATTTAATATAGGTACGTCTCTTGCCTGCTTCAGCCATTACCACCGTGTTCGAAGTAACACCAATTGCGAAGCCAGTCTCATCTGCATTCCACTTATGCTGTAATTGCACGTTGTGCTTGGTTTGAACACGCTGGAAGCAGTCGAAAGATCCCTGTATAGCTTCTCTTGTTGTCCCCTCGACTCGTAAACCCTCTATCTTCTTCCCTATACACGTGACAATACGTGGATTGCGTCGTATCAAGTGCTGAGTCCATAATTCGCCGAGAGGTTCGGGGTCGTTTTGAAGGCGTAGCATACGAGTGGCTGTTTCTCGAAGGCGCGCGTGCGTAGGGCGGTATCCGCCGTCGTCTAGCTCGATTACCCAATTAGTAAGGTATTCCTCTTGTGCCTGAGTTAGTCGCTGCTGTTGTTCGTGTGCCTCGCGATTTGTTTGATGACCAGCAAGGCGATCGCGTAGGGTTGGTCGTGGCACGTTGTAGTCCTTCGCTGCTCGCTTTACTAAGGGACAATCGCCTGAATTGAGGGCTCTAATAGCTGCCTGAATAGATGCTTCGCTAGTAGGCATGTTGTAGTGTGTTGGGGGAGGTAACAATTGATAGAGAAGAGGGTGTTGAACTGCGGGGGGGTATGGCGAATGCTATACATGGCGGTCTGCATGCGTACTAGCTTAATAGTTGCGCAATGACTTGTTGAATGTTCGTGGTTATGGGTTGTTCGAGTGCTGATTACCCCGCGGCCGGGAACTTGTTTCACCTTATCGTTGCTAGTAATGGAAGTTCCCTCGAACAACTGTCCGAGAGCTGTCCCCTACGAGCTCTAGCGTCTACCACTGGCAGACGCTAGCGCTGATATGGGCAATGACGCCATTTCGATCACTTTGGTGGGCACCGTTTCCTGTGCGAAACGTTATCAACGGACGCAGTCGCCTGTCGTCAGTCGACTAGACAATGACAACTCTCATCTAGTTGAAGGCCAAAGGACACGCGACGAGCTGGCAGCGTCCGTTGGCGTCCTGAAACACTCTTGTCCCGTGTGCTGCCGAAGGGCAGGCACTATTGCACACGAGACCCGTTGATGTCTTCTGGAACACGCTTGCTGATCGCCCGTATTACCAATCTAATGCTATTCATTCGGAGGAGGTGGTAAGCCCGTGAATTCGCTTGGATGTTACGCTTCGGTGGAGGACAGGTCAGCACGGTTCTTGCTGACTACTGTAGATAACATCTGTGTTCAGACCTCCGTATATTCGAGTCAGATCAACTGTAATGACTGAATCCACCCAGGGCTGAGTGCATTCACCGCCGTGGGTTAGGATTCACGTATCTTGTACGCGAGCGGCAGACCCCGCGACGATGGAAGATCCCGGATCACCGGGGGACACCATCACGGTACTGGGGATGTGCGTTCAGCAGGAAACAGCGGCAAAACGGGGGCCCGGCAGGCCAAAAGCAAGGGCGAAGCGCCGGAGACATCAAGAGGATGAAGGAGACACCGATTTCGAGGCGCCAATCAGCTTCAACGGCGCGGTAGATGCGGGTTTCAGCCAGTGAAGTCATTGGACTGGATGCCTTTGGTGTAACTGGACTGGATGTTCAAGGCCAATTGGTAGTGGATTAGGCATTATAGGTATCTAGATGGTGCTGGATATGGCTACGCTAGATAATCCAGTTAATCCAGTATATCCAGTACGATTTTTTAGTGAGATCCCCTGCCAATTGAGTTAGTAGTTGTACTCTCAGTGAAATCATGGTAGCGATAATAACTTCAGTGGGTAGTAAATCTGATGTATCACCGACTACGGTACGCTTGCACGTGACTCCAAAAATTCTCGACATGGCGAGTAGACTTGCCAGCCCGAGGGCAGGCGGCGGCAAAAGGCAGGAGCCGTCACCAGCAATACTACTACTCAGAACAAAGAGTGGACGACTACCTCCGACTCGCAATTCTATGTGGTGACTGTTTCCACCAAAAACAATCAACAATTTAATCAATCCAACTATTTCCTTCACTCTATCGAGGAAGCGGAAGTTCTACGAATCCGTTGCTACCGATATCCAGACTTGATATCAATCAAGGCGAATTGCTTGATTTGGCAAGCAAATCAAGCAAGTCAAATCAAGGTAGAGGTCGCCTAAATACCAAGCAAACCAAGGC
>NAJN01000797.1:0-17202 GCA_005059845.1 Cryomyces minteri | reverse complement strand
GTGTCGTGGATGTCGGTGACTACACCGACACCACTTCCACTCCATCCAATCAATTGCACCGATTTTCTAAGAGACCGCTCGCGCTTTTACCAGCTCCAGCGTCTAGTATTCAGTATCTGCAGCCTGGACGTGTGACGACAGCCCCACCATCTGTCCGATCATCAGTAAGTCCACCAGCAGTGGATGTGAACCCCGCAGACGGGTCCTCAAACCAGCGACAAGCACCGAATCGAGATGGCGGTAACACCCAGAGTTCCAAGCTCCATGGAAGTTCAGCGCCAAGCCCGGTTGTGAAGACGGATGCCGAGACACCAAATCTGCTCAATCAGGTTCCTGAGAATGATGAGATAATGTCCTTGATCAACGATGTCAACGCCAAGCACAGCAGTAGTGTAGACGGCCAGGGCTTCGACTTCTCCTCCGCTCTAGATCATTATCAAAACTCTGACGGCAACTATCCGTTGACGCAGCAACAAAGGAACGAGATGCTCACCCTCATGGCCAACTCAAGTAACGGAGGTGCTGCACAGTCGAACAATGCTCTTGTCTCCCCTGATCCTCCGCCAATGCCTAGCTTGGAACAGTACAACCAGACGCAGGAACAGCTCGACATGCTACAGAGGCTGCAAATGGAACAAGACGCCAAGGTTCAGCAACTTGCTGACAGGCTGCAGCCACTCAGTCCGACCGGCGCCATCCCCGGACTCACAGATGGGCAGTATCAGCACAGTGACCAAGACCTCACAGGTAATCCTGGCGAATTTGATATCAACAACTTTCTCAACGATGCCGACTATTTTGCCATTCAAGGCGATAGTGGCGCAGGCAACAGCATGAACTTTGACGGTCCCATCGACGATGACTTTTTCAATCTAGGGGACACGAGTAATATGCCGAACGGTTTCGCAGGCGATCAGGACGGTCAGCAAGGCAGCAGGGTCGCAAGTGTGGGCAGCTCTGTGACAAGCCCGACTGGCACCATTGAGACTGTGCAGGAAGACGGAGAGACGCCGCCGAAGCGGAGAAAGACACAGAAGTGAGGATATAGAAGCAGGACGGGATACTTGATGGGGACAGGTCTCATGTGGATGGCTTGCACTGAGTGTCGATCTTTCACGAAGGTAATGATGGTCTAGATTTGAGACAGCCTACTACTCATAGCGATGGCGCGAATGGCGCATTATCGGGATTCTATTTGGATGGTCTGATGGGCTCTAGATACGGGAGCGCGCTGTATGTGCAACCACATAAGACGGCACAGTCATTGTATTTGAGTACATTGTTCGTCGGGAGACGAAACGTAGACAGCTCTTCCCCTGTAACAGCGTTCAGGCAGTGCAAACTATGGAGCTGACTCTTGACGCCTGATGATTTAAACATCGTCCGTCCATCGACTCGTCAAACATTGGTCACTATCCGATGCACACCGTATACCATCATGATCATCATCTGTGTTCAAACGTCTTCGAGGCTCAGACTAGCTTCGCCGGAGAGCCTCTCGTTCACCTTTGCTCCGCTTCCTCTTCTCGTTTACTCCATCCAATGGCCGATATAGAGCAGTGATGGACTCAACATATATCAAGGAACAATACACAGCTTGTGAAGACCAGCAGATGTATGGAGTTGTGTGACTCGAAAGTTCGGAGATACTTCGCTTATACAGCTCTTACCGCCCATCCACACACTGGCAGAAAGAGGTCGCTCACTTCTGAACAACTTCTTGTTTGTGAACACAATCAATCGCCTTCAGCACCGCAAGCAAATGGTCTATCAAACCATCCTCTAGTGTCCAGATATTCCTTGCAGGCTGTGCTCTGCGATACGCAGATCTGTGTAACGACGACTTCAGCCACGATGCTTCTACATCCCATCTACTGTAGGTACTCATTCTCCAAATTGACCTCAGTGAGTCCTCTGAGGCTTGCCTGCTAGCTCCACCTAGCACGGCTGTTCTTTTCATGTCTTGTCTAAGCCCTCTGTAATTGTCCTGTTCTCTGTCGGGTATGGCAGTTGCTACTACTTTCACGCATAAGAGCTGTCTTTCCTTTTCCATAGGCAGGTCTGCCACACTCTACTGTCACGCGTAGAAAGACCTTTGCACCACCGACCTTCTTTTGCTGCTTCAAATCCTACTGCAACGCAACCAATGTCATCCTTCGAAGCACCTGTAGTGACTTCGAGTACATCACAACTGCGTACCACTTAACCACACCCATGTGCAGCTTCTCTCTCCAGGAAGGGCCAATCACTTCAAAGAAAGTCACCCAGACGGAGCGGGAAGAGGGCGCAGGACTCGACCTTCAGCGATAGTCTCTTTCTGAGCACTATAGGTCTGCCTCTCCACCGCCGCATAAGCCCGGCGCTCCGATGGTTCTGTTCTGCGAGGCAACCTACCTTATCTGGCCACAGTGGCCCAAGCTCGGATTCACGTGCCGAAGAACTCGCTTAAAACGTCTGTCTCAGTCCTGCCTTCCGAGAAACGCGACCACCTCGCATCAACACTCACCACCGCACCATCGTCTTCACCAACAACAACCACACCCGTTTATCGATCATCGAATACTCGACTTGTGGTCGCATACAAGTCCCGACATCAGGTCCGAGATAGAATCGCGAGAAACTCGACATGGCAGGCGGCAAAGGTATGAAGCGAACACAAGGCAGCATGTCAGTCAAAAACGGTTCTGATAAGTGGTAGGCAAGACCGGTGGTAAGACTGGAGGCAAGGGCGATACGAGTTCCAAGAGCCAGAAGTCGCACTCGGCCAAGGCTGGTCTCCAGGTACGACACGAACCTGTCTCTGAATAAGGAGCAAACATGGTGGATTTGGCGCGTCGTCTGCACATCCCTGTCCGAGCCACGTCCTCCAAGATCACCAACATCGAATAATACGCGTCATCGACTACAAGCGATTGCGTGCTGTTCCGCGGTTCTGTCACGCTCCACTGAGTGACATGATCGCGCTACCGTCGAGTCCGCGATAACGGAATCCCACGCTGCTTGAATTTTCGCGTGACAAAGTCATCGCGCGGTTAGACGCAGCAAGCACAGCACAGCTGATCAATTTGTGTCCACAACAGTTCCCCTGCGGCAGAATCAAGCGTTTCCTCAAGACTACCACCCAAGGCAAGATGCGCGTAGGCGCCAAAGCCGCCGTCTACGTGACTGCTGTTCTCGAATACCTGACCGCTGAAGTGCTCGAGCTTGCGGGCAACGCCGCCAAGGACCTCAAGGTCAAGCGCATCACGCCTCGCCACCTCCAACTCGCCATCCGCGGTGACGAAGAGCTGGATAGTCTTATCAGAGCCACGATCGCGTTCGGTGGAGTGCTGCCACACATCAACCGCGCTCTCCTGTTGAAGGTGGAGCAGAAGAAGGGCAAGGCTGCGGCTGCTTAAAGGAAATTGAGATACATGTGCGGTTGGGTGAATGGGCTTACAGAGCGTGTTTCCGGTGTTCTGGTGGAGATTGTGTACCTACTGCTCGGCCAGTCAACTTTGGGTGACACGTGGACACGCTCGTCCTATCGACTCCAAACCATGTTCCTCAAGAGCACCAGTAGGCGTCACTTAATCCGCCAGGGTTTCCTTCAACCATACTTCCGACGGCTTTGGACGGTGTTTACTCTAAGGATGTCTGGAACGGCGTGATGGGCGGTCTTTATGTATTGTCGTAGCATTCTAGAAAACATGGACATTGGAGCTTTCCGTTCCCAGAATCCAGTCGGTGCTTTGTCTAATGGGTTTGATGTTTTACAAACACTCTAGCGGCGTCTTGCGATTCTTCGCATGGTCTGAGCAGCGGCTGCATGGTTTTGTTTTGACTGGGTGGTGGTGTCCCGCCGGCGGCGCGTGTTGAGGTATTTGGGGGTTTCCTGGTAAAGCTGGTGATTGCAACAGCATTGTGCACGCTCGCTTCCAGCCCAATGCTGGGATCTGGAATCCGAGTTCCCGACACTCTGTACTGTTCTCATATGCCTCAGGGACATTCGTGTTCTGTTATTGGGTGTGATCGACTGTTTAGACGTGAGCGTGCATGTCGTATGACGTGGCCACTTCGAGTTCTCAAGGCCGTGATCTAGAATGAGTCCTCACGGGTTGTAGAAGAAAAAATGCCGATGGAACACGAAGACTACAAGCAAGGACTAGTGAAAAGTCACAAAGGCTAAGATATTTGATGGGATGATGACAATATTTGTGGAAGTGACACAGTTGAATGCTAGATACAAAGAAAGACTGACTACGAGGAGATACTGCGATGTGTGCTTGTATCTCTCGAAAGAAGAACTATGACTGGGTATTGCAATGGAGATGCTGTGATGTATGATGCGACGAAACAAATGCTAGGCAAACAAAACGCTAGATAACGCCTCTATAATGCAATGCGCCTTATGCAACCCGCTCCAATGGAATGCGTGCAAAAACTAGGGCCATGGCCGGATCAGGGGTCTGTCGTAGCATGTCCCTCGTAGAAGATGTGTCCTGACAAGCTTGCTGTGAAAGTGCTGCTAGACTAGACAGCGAGGTCCGGGACGCCTAGAAGAGTCTAGTTTGAAGTAGTGCGAGTGAATCCAAAATCAGGGTGATCGCGCTCCTGATCGTTCGAGTTTGACGAGCGTCTGTTCGGATCTATGCTCCCTCCCAAGGCTGGCAGCTCGTCGTATTGCTTCCCGGACGTGCTGTATTGGGAGAGTCGAGAGTTGACGTAGGTGGTACTCGGTCGGCGTGACAAGGTTGTGCGACTGGAGTGCTGAGGACATAGATAGCCAACGAGAACAATGCGATCGACAACTGGATGTCGACCGAATGCCGCACAAGCATCGACTGCGTGGATATGATAGACACAGCCGCAGACTGCGTACTTTTCGATGATTCGGATACACATCTTAGAATGTGATTTGGTTCGATGGTCGAACGAGCTTAATTGTAACCGTCGCGGCCCATGATGACGACTTTAGACGGAATAGCTTGAAGGTAGTAGAAGAAAGCCAGAGGGACGAGGGTGGTTGATGCTAGACTAGAGGGGGAAGAAGAGATGGGCAGGGAGCAACGGAGGGCGGAATTGATTGCTGGAGACTTGAGATTCGAAGATTGAGACTTGAAGTCCGGGAGTAGAGAATTCAGATTGCTGCTTGAGGCTTGTGTAGGATGATTGCAAGAGCTCTGAGACATTGCAGACCTTATATGAAGATGTCATGTACATAGTGCAGCAGTTGCTATGTTGTAGAGACGTCAATGGAGGCTATACAGATGACCGGAGACGGCGAGCTGTTCTGCAATGACTCCTCAAGCCACACCGGGGCTTTCACTTAGCAGACAGTGATGATGAACTAGGACGAACAGTCCATGCAACGGGGATTTCCCTTTCTCGGTTAGTAAAATCACCAGCTGAGACGTTCATTCCCTTAGGGAGTCACCGCAACAGCCCTATGAGGCGGCACGAGGAGCACGCGAGCCAAGGCGCAGCAGCCCTAACCGTCCTTTGCGGGTCGTCACAAGTTGCATTGGAGCTACGGTTGCCAGTGCAGACCAGGTTCAAGTCGGCATCGCTGGGGGACCTGCAGACTGCCCTGAGCAGCAACGTTGTGAGATCTGGGAAGAGGCTGATGAACGACAGGGACGGCCTTGGAACGATGCATCGGGACAGCCGTGACGGTGAGACGAGATTGAAGAGAGATGTCAGCGATCCTGTTGCAGCACTCCGAGTTGCACGCGGGACGTGGAAGACTTGTGACGAAGGATGCAGACGACATGCTTCGAGAATAACACCTTGTTGCAGTATGCGGCTGAAGATATGCACGATAGGTGTAATGTGCCGGAGCGGCGTCTTGCGGGACGTACAGAATTAGACCGCGCACCTACTTTGTTATGCGGTCTGGTCGGAGGGTGTGAAGGCCTGGACCTCACCTGCCTGTTCGATCATGGTGGTATACTGCGGACGGGAGGGATGTTATTGCCATGTCGGGACGGGATGATGAAGCAGACGCGTGAGAGGTTCAGCAACGTCGCACTAAGCCGCATTCGGCCCGAAGCTCTCACACCGCGTCTGCACCCATCTCCCGTCCATAAAGGTAGTCAGGGAGTCGACGTCAACTCTGTTGTTCGCCAACAACAGCGTTGACATGGTGTACCGTTTGCGCGATCAATGGCTTCAAGACGCATCTCAGCATCTGTTTGACGTCTGAGAGCTCGCCGCCATCCCATTGCAATGACTCGTCGTCATGACGCTCGCCTTGGTGTTGTCCGGGGCCACATTCAGCCCCGCTGAACGTGTTCCGTCTCAGCAACTGAACCGTCCCGTCCCTAACAGACATCGTTGGTTTGGGACACTACTGTGTGCGCCGCCGTGCACAGCCTCACTAACCTCAAAGACTTCAGCTCCGTGGACGGTTACATCGTAGAGCGGGAACTGTTGTAAGCCCTTCATGAAGTAGTGATGCCAAAACTCGGTGAGATACAGCACTGTATGTCGGAGGCTTTGGAGAGCCAGCTATGAAACGTCACAACAGTTCAAGGTCAACGAGACCAGCGCGGTTTCCTTGAGTCATACCTGACAGCAGACGCCATGGTTGACTTCCCAGTCGGTTTGCTCTGCTCCCTCGACTTCCTTGACTTCTGATTCTTAAACGGCTATGTCTAGTAGACTCAATGACGTGTATCCGGACCCTCTGCTATAAATGCAGCCCAGGAGGGCAACTGCTCACTTGTCTCTGATTATATTTGCTGACGTTGCTACAATCGAGCTGGGTGGAGAGGCAGCCATATAAGTCTGATAAGGGGCAAGGCTATCCGACTGGCGGTGACAAAGTTGTACCTGTCTCACCCACTATATTCCCCTCTATCTGCTCGCACTCCCATCTTTTCTCTGTTCTGGGCCTGCAACAGCATTCCTGCTTCTAGCTTCTACTCTCCCAATTTCCATGTCATCCTGCTGTCATGATTATTGGTGAATCCTCTTCGTGGTAGTGAATTGCTAGGTCATTGTATGCCAATAATGGATCTAAGGCCCCCAAACCTCCATCCATTTTGGGCTCGGAGCTCCCGCATGGGCTGCGGGTACTGCACGATTTCGATCTAGTCGTCGCTGCCGCTACGCCCCGTCTCGTCGGTTGCACAGCCTTCGCAAAACAGAGCGTTATGAGGGGAGTCAGAAGACCCCTACCCTTGCTCGAAGTAGACAGGGTGTACGGAGTTGACCCAACAGGTCATGACTGGACCTGGGGTGAGAGAACGGACCATTATTCGACTCTTTGCCCCCATCCTCAACGGACACCTCTCTCGCAGTCACGCACTCCCCACACCCTCAACACTCATGCCGATACCCAGATCCTCAGGCTTATTCCAAGGTCTGCGACACAAGTCCTGCCTCCTCGCACGTCTCAGGATTCATCACACACTGCTTCCACTTCTTCGCGCTGCTGCACAGCAGGTTACACTGCAAGTCCCTCAAGTGGCCGCTTGCTACGCCGTCTTGTCGACCAAAATCACGGAACAGCGGCTGCTCCTGACTTGCGTCTTTAGCGAAACCTCACCTCTATCAACAACGTAGGCTCCATTTCATGCCGTGCCATAGCAAAGCGATTCCGACAATGCGACATGGTGTCAGTTGCTTCCATCGGAGCATAGCGCTGACCCAGGGTATCTGCAACCGAGCCTGACAATTTGCATCACTGTGCTTTCCAATCCTTCGAAGCCGTTGACGCCCTCAGTCCAGGCTTGGGAAGCTGCGGCTTCAGCGTGGCCGATGCCCTCTGGCTCTTCAACATGTACAAGCGAAGGGCACGCAATCGTTCGTAGACCCAAGTGGTTCACAGACGCAGCTGTTGTTCGCACTGAAGCTGACACGCGTTCTACTTTTACGAGTTGCGATTGTATGTAGCTCTAGATAGCGCCTTCCGTAAACTTCGACACTCGCGCGACCCAGAACTCTAGCTACGACCAGATCTATCTGACCAGCAACTCGAGGTCGTGATCTAGTGATAGAGAGTCACACCCACTTCACTCGTCAAGTGGTTCTCCAACATCCCAGCTCTGGAATACTGGTAGTATGTGAGATGTCCGTCATTTTACGCCCTGCACGCCCACCAGTTAATTGGGAGACTCTGAGTTTCCCTATGCATGAGTGACTCCAACGGCGAATACAATCAATACGTCAGGCGCTTCAAACTGAGTTCCAGGAGCAGTGCTGCGGTGCTAACACATAACTCCATGGTACCTTTTAGTGCGAGGACTCACCTCGCCCTTATCTGAGCTTCGCGACTCGGCAGTGATGTGGCGGACGTCAATCGGTTTTATGCGTGAGACTCAAGCGCCCCGAAGGAAACATGGGCCAAAATGAAGACCACCCTCACGAGAACACTCGATCTCGACTAAGTGTTTCGTCATTCTGAAACTCCGAATAGATAGGACGGGGTGGGAAAGAAGTGCAAAAAAACTGGACAAGCGGCGAATTGAACGCCGGACCGCCTCTATGC
The DNA here is from genome assembly GCA_005059845.1 of Cryomyces minteri. Taxonomy (NCBI): domain Eukaryota; kingdom Fungi; phylum Ascomycota; class Dothideomycetes; genus Cryomyces; species Cryomyces minteri. Next base: position 8,729 of record NAJN01000797.1, on the reverse strand, counting down.
TAAAGAGGAATCATACCACTAGACCACATGCCCGATGATGACCATTGATCCATTTTACGCGTATAGATTGCTGTCTCATTTTACCAGCAATCAGAATACGAGGTATGAGATCTGGCAGAACTTAACACAATACAACCGTTTTACGAACCCCAGAACAAAGGCGACGTTGCGAGTTGGTCACGAAAGAACGGTGGATCGTGCACGCAAAACCTGCACGTAGCTTCTGTTGGTACGCCACCATCAGCAAAATACTTCCGCGTGTTCGCTTTTCGACCAATCGTACCAACAGTGGAGCATCGCTAACCCCAACGCTGCCAGACCACAACTACGATTCTGACAGTCCACAAGTTACTTCGTGGGTGTATCTACAATGGTCTTGAATCTCTGCCTATACCTCTCTCCCTCGGACGCAGCTCACTCAAGTTCGTTTCACGAAGGCACGAAATCCGTTCCAGTCGTTTGCTCCTCATCTATGACCTTGAGAACGTCAAGGAGGATGCTGCTAGTAGTACACATATTCGACGTACTACGAATGATGTCAACAGCAATGCATAGATGGCAACTTGTGAGAACTCATGCTGCTAGCTACTAAGCAATGTAAGAGTTCTACTTCTCACCACTACCTCCACGTAAATTCTGTGTATTGTACGAGCTAGACAGAGCGTGTTGGCTTGCAGTGGCTCCTAACCATCTCGCCCCTCCCGGGTGGGGGGTTGCGGTACTAGACTCGCCTTGCTCGGCAGTACGAGAAGATAGAGCTGGCGGACCTAGAAGATGTGCGATGTTTCGCAGCGTGACGCGACGGCTCTTGTAGCGCCGGCGAGGAGGGAGGTGTATGTGGCTGGACAGAGGACAGAGCTGGAAGGGACGCCTTTTGCTGAAAGCTTAGAGGGTTGTGTGGAGGCGTAGGGAAGTCCGTTTAAGGCAAGGAAGGTGATAGAATTTTTGGTAACTTGGTATTAAAGCTATGTTCGACGGAAACTGGGATATACTGTAGATAGGAAGGGAGTTCGTCAATTGCAGGAAACTAGCAGTGGCACCAATTAGGTCATGCCGTAGTATGGTACAAGGCAAGCACTTTAGTGGTTGCAACAGCCTTCTTATTGCTAGGGTGGTTGCTTGATAATGAGTTGTACGTACCCCTAGTCCGTCAACGATTCTACGCACGCGAGGCTGAATCTGTCGTCGATTGCCATCAAAAGGACGACATTCGTATTGTCGGACAACTCTCATTCTTGCCGGGAAACGAATCGGGAAACGCCAGCTCAATAACGGCCACGACGGCGATGGCATGCGCAAGGTTAGCCTCGCAGTAGTACGACATGTGGAAAGCCGTTGCTACAAGTACTGAGCACTACTCGATTTGTACATAGGCTCTAATGGTGCATCAAGAGTGCTGGGGTATGTGTGAACCGTCCCGCAGGTGTGAAGGCCTTGCACAGTACGGACTCCATCACATGACTGTACAAGCATGCGGGTCGATGGATATGATGTGCAGATCGTGCAGCTTTTGGGATGAGCGATGCCGCTGGCGGTTAGGAGTGCAGGTGCGAGGATGTGGAGGTGCGCCAAAGTGGGACCTCAAGAGGATGCCGCTGTAGCAGGGCTACCAAGGCCGATTCCCTTTCGCTCGTTCGAGTATCAACGATGATCGAACGATGGGATGTAGAGGAGCGAAACAAGAACACTCAGGATTGGTATCGAAAACTCACACAGGCACATGACACACTCGATGCCCTGGAGCTCATCGAGACGTGTGCCACGATTTCTTGTTGCTCGTTGATCGGGCGCGTTGCTGCTGCCCACATAAACGAGGAGCGGCAGTCGAGAGACAACGAGGATCCGCTATGCTGGAGAGGGTTAATCGTCGTGGAAAGATCTTCAGCTTGCAGAGTGCGTCTTCCAATTACTGATGCCCGACTCCTTTAGAGTGCATGATTAGCAGGTCTCACTTCTGCAGGTTGGAGGAACTAACGTCACCTTTGGGTCGAGGCGGTGCCGGCAGCAGCAATGGTCAACACCCGCGGCGAGGAACGCCTGCCGGTTCACGACTGAGGTGTCGTGTGTTGCAGAGGCAGGCTCCTTGCCCGGCCGCTGTAGCACGCTCACCACAGCATGTACGAAGCTGGAATCTGACGTCTCACACCCTCGTGCTCCGGCTTGTGCGAGTGCAGAAGCTGAGCCGAATACCTGTACACCGCGCTGCCCTACCTCGCATGGATACCTGTCTGGAGGAGTAGCGGCCTTCTGGTGGCCGCCGACCTTCGAGGCTAAGGTAGTGGAAGCCCACTGTCCCAAGGATCGTGACAACCATCAATGAACACATCCGCCCCGGCCCGCACGACCCCCAGCAATGAATGACATTAGCTCTCGCTTCGCCCCTGTCACTCGCTCCATCAGTCAGGCCAGAGGGGCTCCGAGTACAGGTAACCATGCTGCAAGTGCCGTGTTGCTGTGTTGGAACGAGGGGACCGTGATTGATGGTCGCAGGTCAAGACTGCATGCGAGTGGAACGGGCCAGCTACCAATCGCCGGCCGGTGTCTGCGCCTGACGCTGCCTCCTGTGCATGTTGCAGCTGTGTTTCGCTGGCGAAGCACCCAAGTTGGCTAGACATCCCTGACGGTCTTGGTGTCGAGCCTGGAGATTTGACTGCAGCATCACGCACCCACGCATCACGCTCTCCCTCCACACCTTGCTCGCGCCCCCAGTTCTAGCACCCTTTCTTTCTTCCTTCATCCCTTCTACCAGAGCCGCTGCTGCTCCCGTCCAGGCGGAAGCCGTCACCTCTTGCGCAGACCGAAGCAGCAGTTCTCCTCGTCCTGCGAGCAGAGAGTCGCATCCGTTGGCCCCTAAACCGCTTCTGTCGATACCCACAGGAAGAGGCTCAGAGTTTTGCAACCTTGGCCTTGCACTTGCAACAAACCCACCCTTCCGGAAGCTCAGCGCGGCCACCACCGGGCCTTGACTTTGTACCTGCACACCTCACTACACCTAGTCTGCGCCGTGCCCTACGAGTCGCTCTTTGTCCCCACGTCCCATAACGACTTAACGCCGTGTGACGAGTAACGAAAGAAGCAGTGAGCTGCGCTGGCCGTCACCTTCCAGTCCCGCAGAGAGGTACAAACGACTCGTGCCATCACTGAAGCTGCACCACCACCACCATCACCACCACCACCACGACCACTCGTCAACGCCGAGATCTGAGCAGTCGTGGCAAGTCGAGCGGATCTGGTGCGCACTCTGCAGGCTTCGTCGACGCTTGTATACCTCCCTCCGTCCATCGCTTGCTCCGTCACTCGCATCACCCACTCCACCTCGAAGCAACGAAAACGAAGGAACGCAAAGAGATCCCCCTCTCCGACAACGAAGCTTCCAGCACATCGCCCATCTCTGGCCGAGCTGTGCAATAGTTATGAACGGCCCGCATCTCCACGCCGACATGTTCTACGACAACCACTCCCTTCGCTCGCCCGCCCATCGGCATCAGGCCCAAACACTCCACCGACAGGCCTCGCGCCATTTTGATGCTTACGGACAAGTACAGAACGGACTGAACGGACTTTACACAGCTGAAGACCACGCTGCGCGTTACGATTCTCCTAGGTATAACGACAGACAGAATGCCACTATACACGGCAACTACGGCGGATACGATACAATGGGAGGTGCCCAAGCATGGAACACCGGTACATTCAACCAGCACAACGCTCTCGCCGCCCTCGGTGCCACGACCAGGATGAAGCCTTCGACTAGAGGTCGCAGCGCTTTACCCTCCGTACGTTCCAGACCTTTATCTTGCCACAAGGACTAAACGTAAATGATGCTGACAACCGTTGCAGGCCTGGCTCGATCAGTCTGCACCCCCTGTGCCAAGTCTGCCCTCTTTTGCTGGACTCGGAAACAACACGAACCATGCTGCGTCTCCCATGCGTACTGAAACCATCGGTTCGGACCAAGATGAAGATCTTATACCTACCGCTATCGTGATCAAAAACATTCCATTCGCAGTCAAGAAGGAGTCTCTGGTGCAGCTCATGTCTGACATGCGTCTTCCATTGCCATACGCCTTCAACTACCATTTCGATAATGGTGTTTTCAGAGGCTTGGCGTTTGCAAATTTCACTTCTGCCGAAGAGACTGCGGTAGTGATCGAGTCAATGAACCACTTCGAGCTGCAAGGACGCAAGCTAAGAGTGGAGTACAAGAAAATGCTTCCATTGGCAGAGAGAGAGAGGATCGAGCGCGAGAAGCGGGAAAGAAGAGGCCAGCTGGAAGAGCAGCACAGACCCATGGGAAACTCACAACTCCACAGTCAGCCCTCAATGTCTTCCATGTCGTCTCATGTCCGTGCTTCGTCGCCGTCCCCAGTCTCCGCGCGGACCACGAAGATAGGTAAGATACCACCATCCTTCCTTTCGGGAGGTGTCGTTAGACTGACAGACGTAGGCTCAGATGTAGACATGAATGATCCGCAATCACTTCAGTTCTATGGCCAGCTTTTGCTCTTCAAAGAAGATCTATCTCGTGACGCACTCGCATTCCCCTCGTCTCTCTCACCTCCTCAACGTAGGATGGTTCATACACTTGCGCATCACATGGGCTTGGCCCACGTGTCGAAGGGGACTGGAGAGCAAAGACAGGTTCACATTTTCCGCTTGCAAGGAGGACCTAACGTTAGTCCGCCAATTCCGCAGATGCCGAGTGTGCAATCAGCGGACGGCACACGGCGAGGATTGAATAGAGCCGCGACGACCGACTTCAGCGATGTTCGGGCCTCTGATGACTTCTACGCCCTCCAGAGGCAGGCTTCAGGCTTCTTGGGCTTCCCAAACTCACCAGGAGGATTGACGGCTGGACAAAATCTGCGTGCAGCGAAGTCGTTCGCTGATCTTCGATCGTACACACCTTCGCCTGTACCATCAACGGCAAGTTTCCCGGCGACGTTGGGAAACAACCTTTCGAGATACACCGATTACGGACGCGAGAGCAACACTTCAGGAACATCCACTCTCACGCCGACCACGACCTCCATGTCGACGCGTGATGACGGACTGCTGGTAAGTGGTCTTGGTAGTATGACCCTTAGCAATGGGTTCGGTGGAAGCCCGCGCAGTCTTCGTGGTGTGATGTCCTGGGATCGCTCGGACAACCCGGGACCCATTGGCGGCCATCGCTCCCTCACTACGAACTATGACGACCAGGCGAGAGACCGAAGCCAACAACGGGGTATGCCGTCGAGACAGCCCAGAGGCCCTGTACCAGAGCGGGGCACAGGGTTTGGCACCACTCGTGGAAGGCAGAATGGCCACTTTGGAAGAAGCAGCGACGAGCTTTCCAACCAGAGCAACGTGGAAATTACAGTCGAGCATTAATCCGACGGACCAACGAATACGCAACCGGGTCATGAACAGAATGACCGCGCGTAATGAAGCACACGAAGAATGATGCCATGACGGTAGACCAACATATATGGAGTCGCTGTCCTCACGGGTGAGGTTGGAAAGTATGTGGAAAAGCAGTTACGGTTCTATGTGTCACCACGCCTGGAAGAGAGTTGGATTGTCTTCGTTCGATTGCATTGTATCAACAAGTCCTTGCCTCGTTTCGTCCCCCCCTATTTCTGTTCTTTTGCCCCTTTCTTTTGTCCTGCCTCGCAGCATTACCACATTGTCGTTTTTCTCTCGATTTTCTCGGTCTCTTTACGCCGCGTACCTCAACAAGTATGACCGAGTCACATTGAGCCACCGACACAACGACTCCGAATACCATACAACATGGACGTCGATATTCTAGAACTCCGCAACGCATGATCATCCGCCGCTCACGATAACGACGTCCCTCACGATCCTGCAACGCCACATCTCGTCAATAACCCGCATCACAAGGCTATGTCTTCGCTGCTCTTCCGTTGCCTGCACAGTCTCGTGTTCCATAACAAGACTCCGCACGCATCCGTACAGCCTGCATCGTACACAACAGCCGCAGGAGTGTGCGTCGAAAACTATTTGCGAGAAACCCGAGCACGAAGTCCCTTGTGCTATTAGTCCTGTTTGAAGTTCTAAGTCTGTAATGGTGTGAGCATGTGGGCGTTCAATTTTTCCGTCATCTGATTCGTCGTCTTTCCTAGATGCATTCGCTTCCTCGACTTGCTCGTCTGGGCTTAGATACCCGAATAATAGTTACTTCTGGTAGAACCAATACGTACTGCGTGAACGAGCCTCTCTGGCACTTGTGTGTTTCGGACCGTTCGGACCCGCGGCAGCAACCAACAGGGCCCTTGCATGGAGTCTTCATGTGCCTGATCCATCCCGTCCCATCTCCTCGACATGGTGGTCTCACAAGGCCTGCATCAAGACATGTTCGAAGCAAGCGTCTCCTCCATGAAACCGGTGCGCTTGCCTCCGCCCTTGGATCTGGCACTGCTTCTTCTGCGGATTTGTCCACGTGTATGGTGCTGTTGCCACAACACATCCAACTCTGGAGCTTACACCCTCCCTGTACCAACAATTGCTCTTTATACTACATTGATTGCAGTTCTAGACGTCCTATGCGGAGGACGTAGATATCATGAGGGAGATTCGGGGAAGGGGGGCAGGTACGGTACCGGAGAGTAGCTGTCTCAGCTCGAAATAAGAGCTGCGTGTCTCACGCGCAGCGGATGGAAACGTGGTGAGTGGAATCGTTCGCCGATGCCTGTAAGTGGACCTGGGGTGATGCTTGCCGTGGCAAGATATCTCTTGTAGCAGAGGGTTGTCGCGAAGACACAGGTGGGTGAATCGTAAAGGAAGCAATATTCTGCTGCAGCGTATACGTGAAACGCTGCGAGCCCAGGTGGTGGAAATGCTCTCGTCGCGTGTCTCGCTTTGGCACCTCGCGCGGCAGACGCTTAAGCTATCTTTGGACAGGGCTGATGGCAACACCACCTCTAAGGTACCTAAGGTATACAGGGTACATCCTTCACCCTTCCCGCGTCACAGCCGCGACAACCCTGCCCTTGTAAACAACCGGTGGGGTGAAGATGCGACACAGCTGTTCGAGGCGGAGTCTCTGCTCTCCTGAGATGGCTGAGCCTTGTGGGCGCGGGCCTGGGTACTCTCTGTATACATACCGACGAACATCTCCTTCCGTTCCATGCCCTGATCCCTTCTCTCGCGACCAGATCTGTTCCTCTCTCTTGGCTTCTGCGTCTTCTCATCCACTGTACCCACCAGTGACGAAAAGCTCCGTTGCTGCGGTCCTAGACCCTAGCAACAACACGCTTCTATTCCTTCCCACTACTTCACAACGGTCGTGATCCATACCTCGACGTGGACTACATACAGCGAAGATGAGGATCCCGCAGGGCTATGTCCAGAAATGCAAGGCCGCCGCGCACGCCGTACAGGCTCCGCTTGTCTTCGTTGCTGGCTGCCTCACTGTAGCCGTGCTGGTGAAGCCGGGCAGCACTGATGCACGCACGAAGTGGTATTTCGCGCTGGTGAGCTGCAAGTCCTGTCCCCCTTCCCTTATTGTACTTCGTGTATAGTGTGTGTGCTGACACATGGCCACGACAAGTGCTTCCTCACCTCGCCCGCCCTTCTATACCTCGCCATGGTGCCGATGTGGACACGAACGGTCAGATTCGCAAACGCATACGTCTACGCCGCTGTCGACATCCTCTCCGCTGTACGTTTGCTGCTCCCCTCGTTGCGTCCGAGTAGCTCCGACAGAAGGCTGATCCATCCCCTCGCAACCACAGATCTTCTGGTTCTCCGCCTTCGTCGCCGTCGCCGCCTGGAACTCCGCCGGTATACGCCAGGGCGCCGCAGACGCAAAGCTCGATGCCTCCGCCGGCAACTGCAGCACATTCGCGTGGGGCCCAGAGGACAAATGCAACCTTAGTAAAGCCACGGTTGGGTTGGGCGTGATCATCTTGTGCGCCCCCACTTCTCTGACCCGCCTCCTTGTTCTCGTGCAGAGCGACTGGTTGACTGACTGACGCCCCACGGCACCACGTACAGCCTCTCATTCCTCCTCACCAGCGCCCTCTCCGTGCACCTCGCTCTCCGCGCCCGCGCCGCCGACCCCCTCCCCTTCGGCCCCAACACCTACGCCGCCGACCCCACCGGCCCCGACGCACACGCCAAAGACGCCTGGTCCGCCGACACGGCCGAGCTCGACCGCTCCCGCTCCCGCTCCTCCTCCCCCTACCCGAACTCCGGCTCCGCGCTGCTGCGCGGGAGCGAGACCGAGACCGAGACCGAGACGGAGGAGGGCCGGCACCCGGGGAGGATGCTGAGCTGGGGTGCGCGTGCGGCTGGGACGGGGGGGCTTGTGGACGGGGCGGTCGAGAGGATGGATGGGAAGGCGGAGGCGGAGGCGCATCGGGCGGGGAGCGCGCTGAGCCCTGGCGGGTACGACGAGGAGCTCGGCATGGGCCGGGTCGCGTTTCCGAGTGGGAACTATGGCTTCTCGAGCCGGTAGAAGTAGGAGAGGGAGTGGGAGGGGAGGGAGGGGGGACAGCGTCGAACGTCGGAAGGTTCGAGGTGGCCTTTTTGAAGATGAACGAATGGGGGATGCGCATGGCGTATATGCTTCGGACACGTGGATCTTGCGGCATCCGATGGAGAGGAGTTTGACTGTTCGTTTCATCTACGAGAGGCGTGGGCGTTGGCGTTGCTCGTTGCAATACGACCGGGACACTTGCGTCCCGAAAGCACTTGGCTGGTGAAGGGTGCCACGCGGCGAG
>NAJN01000796.1:0-17202 GCA_005059845.1 Cryomyces minteri | reverse complement strand
ACGTAGTGAACTAGGAGATTCCATTCAAGATGCAGCAAATACACCAGCGACAATGGCAGAATCGCCAGTCGGGGGACTGCCGCCTAGAGACAGGACCACGGTTTACAACTCGTCCGAGGGGACCCCGTCCACCAAGGTGTCCGACGCCTATGCCGCACAGCAGGTCACCCACAATGGAACATATGCGCAGTTCATGAAACCTAAGTTCGCAAGAGCGCCGATAAAAGAAGCCGGCCGTGTCGCATATCTTGGGGAATCCTCAAACCTGTCATTGCTTGTTCATGATCGTCATGGAACTACAGATGTCGTACACTATCCTCTACCGGAGAATGTGCGAGGAGCAAGAGCTCGGATGAACGAGTTGGACAATGTAGAGATTGATATATTACACCAACGTGGAGCGTTCCTTCTACCACCCCGGCAGCTTTGCGACGAACTGGTCGAGGCCTATTTCAAATGGGTTGCACCGGTGGTGCCAGTCATTGATCGAAGCCGGTTCATGAGACGATATCGAGACCCGAAGAATCCACCTTCCTTGCTATTGCTTCAAGCCATACTCTTGGCCGGATCAAGAGTGTGCAACAACCCGCAACTCATGGACGCCAGTGGATCTACAACACCTGCAGCCATGACTTTCTACAAGCGAGCAAAAGCGCTCTACGACGCGAACTACGAAGACGATAGAGTCACTATCGTCCAAGCGTTGATACTGATGGGATGGTATTGGGAGGGACCAGAGGGTAAGACGCGTGAAAGAGCAGAGTTCGCTCCGTCGTGTCGACCTGACATTGCTTCAGATGTGACAAAGAACGTTTTCTACTGGAGTAGAGTCGCGATAATCATCGCTCAAGGTTCTGGGATGCACCGGAGGTGAGTTTCTAATCTCTCTGCAGACTTTGAGCAGCTACTGAGTCTCGACAGTGTAGAAGGCTCGCAACTAAGCAGGCAAGACAAGCGGTTGTGGAAACGCATATGGTGGACCCTTTTCTCCAGAGATCGTTCTGTAGCCGTAGCACTGGGCCGTCCGGTGTCCATAAATCCCGATGACTCGGACGTAGAGATGGTCTCGGAGGATGACTTCATTGACGACGAACCCGACCGACCTGCCGATTATCCCGCTGATCCTATCCACGTCCAATTCTTCTTGAACTATGTCAAGCTTTGCGAGATTATGGGTCTTGTCTTGTCACAGCAGTACTCGGTAGCCTCGAAAGCGAGACGGACGAATGCAATTGACTTGACTCACAGCGACATGGCATTGGCAGACTGGCTTCAACACTGTCCGAAGGAAGTGTACTGGGATCGAGCGCGGCACAACTTCTGGGCAGCGCTGCTGCACTCGAATTACTAGTAGGCCTCACTGTTCTGATGAGCTCGTATTTCGTACTTTATATTCTGACCGTCACACAGCACTACACTGTGTTTACTGCACAGGGCGCACATGCCTCCAGCGGGATCGCCATCGAAGGGCCTTTCAAATGGTTATCCTGAAGAAACAGCATACCCGTCAAGGACGATTGCGTATCAAGCAGCGGCCATGATCACCTCGATCATCGAGAACCTCCAGGCTCACGATGAATTGCGCTATACCCCTGCATTCATGTAAGCAGAGCAGCCCCTTATTATCATTGACCTGTCTCATTGTTCTCCGCAGTGTCTACAGCTTGTTCTCTGCATTGATAATGCATGTCTATCAGATGCGCTCGTCAAATCAGTCGGTCGTTGCTGCCACCCAACAGCGTTTGACGATATGCATGGACGCTTTGAAGGATGTGTCAAAGGTGTGGCTAGTTGCGAAGATGGTTCATACGCTGTTTGAATCGATCCTTGGCAACAAAGTCTTAGAGGAACGCCTTCAGAAAGCCGCGGGTAAGCGACATGCAAAATCCAAGCAGAATGGCCATGCGAAAGTCAAAACCGAAACCGAAGCTGTTAAGCGCAAGTTCGACGACATTGAGCTCGACTACTCGAACGGGCCTCCTGCCCCTCAGGTTTCCTACGAGCGCTCTAGACCGCAATCCCCTGCCATTACCCCATCCAGAGATCTCCCTCAACAACAACATTCCATATCCATGCACCAGATGCCACAGATCTCTGCTTCGTCACCTCATATCCGCCACAACAACGACGCTTTCATGGGACCATCACGAGCAACTACGCGAGCCAACACGCCATTCAACCCCCCCGCCTCCTACCCAGGTACACCCCCTGACCTGTTCCTCGTCACTCGCAACTCGCCCAATATCTCCCAGGACCTATGGCAGAACTTCCAACCTGACCAGCTCTTCCCCGCCGACACAAACGTCTCGTTCCCACAAGTCTCCCCGAACCAGCAGAATGCATTCGTTGACCCACAGCTTCGAGGACAAGGACCCCCTCCGCCACCTCACCATCAGCAGCACTACGCACCGCAGGCCAACATGCAAGACCCGAACATGCAGCATCACCAAGCGCACATGCAAGGACTGCATCAGCCGCATCCGCAAAATTTACATGCACCGAATGGCATGCCGTCGCACATGCAGAATCCGTACCAGCATGATCACACCGGGTGGGCGCAGATGGACGGAATGGGTCAGCACCCGCAACAAAACGATGACGCCTGGAGCAACAGCAGCAGAGGGCAGGGCCCCATCGTGCCTACCACGCTTAATGTTGGAGATTGGTAAGTCTCGCGTTGCGATAGCAGAGAGCGTGAAGTTGGACGCTGACAAAAGGCTGTGCAGGTTCGAGTTCTTTGGCATTCCGAATGGCGACATGAATGGATTGAATGGGCTCAATGCTTACGGGCCATCCGGGTAAGCTTCGCAATTCTGAAGAGTAGGATGGCGCATGGAATGTTATCTGTGTTGCAGGGACTAGGTGTTGTGGCGCGCAATGGGACTACCAAATATTGGTACGCGTTTACGAGTATGTAGGGTTGACCTTCGATGTTGTTGAGTTATCCTTCGCTGTCGTACCTGCAGGAAGGTGGCTGCCTTGATGGATTTCCGTGCCACACTATTACTCCTCGTTGACGAGGGACGACTGACTGCAGCTTTTGCACTTTTCTCTGTTTGGGCGGACAAGCTCACGTCAAGAAGAAGCATTCTGTGCTGTGTGACATGTCGTCTCTGCGTCTTCGCTGTTCTCTGTTGACTCCGTTCCAAATCCGTGGGGAGCACATGGTGACGATTCTCCATATCCGCCAGATTCTCCAGATTCCCCAACTTCCAGCATTCCAAAGTTACTCTGCCGTCCATGTCCTGCCGTAGCGAAAGTCGTCTGGCTGCCAACAAGCTGGCGTAAGCGCCCACTCTGTCTCCGCTTCTCCAGTCTCAGTGAGCGCGCTATTGTGGCTAGGCCAGGGTCGCAGAGCACCCATTGATTGAGAAGAGACCCGTTCACTACTCTCGTCGCACATCTTGTGCTTGTGCAACGCTTCCTGTTCGCATGCCATACCCATACCTTCCCTTCCATGCTGCCACGTCCCGTCTTCGCCTGAACTTCCTCAGCCACGTACTTGCGCTTCTCGTGATGTTGGTTGGAGCAACTGTGCTGGGTTCGGGGCATTTGCGCCCAGCGCTGAATGTCGTCGCAGGGCTCGCGGTGAAAGATCATCCCCTGCGATGGTTTCTCGTCTCGCATCCGAGGACGACTATGCGGTGCGGCCAAGATGGGGGAAGGGAGACTACAGCGAGTTGATTTGGTCGTGTCTCTTGGGGATGTCAACGTGTATGCCACCATCCCGAATGGTAGAACTGTGTTGCTTTTGGTATTGTTCAAGGACAACAGCGTGTTCAACCTATCCGTGCAGAATGAAGAGCACTTATGTAGATGGGCCTCTCCTTCGCATTGCATATACTAGACTAACTTAACATACAAAGATCCCACCCACACACTCAGTCCACCCCTTCTCTCCCTTCGCTTCCATTCGTGCGCCCACAACCAAATGTCCGAAGGCCATGCACGCCCATTCAGCCGGCCGATTGCCCGACTACTGCCATATAGCAAGGCGAGCGACATAAGTCCAAGCCAATGCGGTGTAAATCTCAGCACATAGCCAAGCAGTCCAGCCGCTGCTTCTCTCCTCTCGACACCCCTAATCAAAGACCAAGAGTCCGGAGACGGTTCATGTACGTCGTTAAAGTCATTGACGATTAAAACATAAGCTAGACAGAGTAAGGAATTCGTGATAGGGTATAGAGCTCCTTGCGCCACCGTTCCGTGCGAAACCCGTCCAAGCTCTCTGTATCCGGGAGAAGCTCTCGCTCTTGTTCTGTTCTTTCTGCGCCGGCAATGATGTGATGCAAATCAAGAGGGCATAAGTATATTGCTTAATGGCGTGGAGATTGTATGAGGGAACAGTACGTGAATTATGCGGTCCAACGAGCCACAGTGAAAGAATACGACGCCGAGTCTGTGTGAGCGTCGGGAATGTAGCTACTTTTTGTGACCAACGCAGCACATGCAGTACATATGAGAGGTTTCGATCAGTCGTTGAAGTGGCCGTACGTCTGTGGAGTGAACCTCAGTCGCATGCATGAGGCACCTCCGCAATTCAGTATCCGGCGTTGAGGTCTGGAAAGAACAGACCTCTGCTTGTTGTGTAGCCTTGGAAGCGACCGCAGCCAGTCAGATGCAATGGAACGCCCTGTACGTGTGTCGCGCTCTCTTCTCTTACAGGGTATCGCCGTGGTTCTAGCGGTTCGTCGAAGAGAGACGAAGTAGCTTCCGCTTTCATGATGGGCGGCAGTCCGTCATATGCAACCCTCGGATAGTACTGGTAGCCTCGATATTGATCAACACCCTCTGCCTCTGATTCACTCATCATCGGCCCCCTCGACGCCAAAGGGTGGTCAAGGTCCATAGGCCCATCGCTGCTTGAGCTTGCAGAAGAGATAGGATGGCTGGTCTCCGGACTTGGCTCCAGACTGTATTGTTGCACGCTTCTGTAGCCGCCACTGCTCGGCGAACCGCCGCTCGATAGTCCGCTCAGGCCGCTACTGCCGAGTCCTCGGCTTCCACCGTACCCAGATGCACCGTACCCAGAAGCACCGGAACCGGCTTGAGAGCTGCCACCCCTTCCAGCGCTTGAGGATCCGGGATGCGTACCCTCGTTCTGATAGTGAGACGGTGACCGTCCACGCACGACAACAGATTCAGAGGCTCGCTGCGCGACCTTCACCCAATTGGCGCCCGTCTCACACGGACCTCGAACGTCGGCCCAAAGCTCAACAATCAGGTGGTAGTACTGCTGTGCAGCGCGTCTCTTCCCGTTGTTGGCTGTAGCGGACTTGAATTGGATACGCTCGAACGTGTAATGGGTATTCATCGAGCTTGTCAAAACAGCTGGGGAAGGACTGGTGTAGGAAGATTGTAGAGGAGTGCTGCTGCCGTCGTCGGCATTGTTTTGCAAGGGCAGATAAGGTGAAGTCTGAGCGGGTGCCACGCCTCCGGGGTGAAAGCTCGTGATCGAGTAACCGTGGTGGTCTGACCCTGCATGGATCTTGCCAGGTGGAGTCGGGCTGACTTTCTTGATTGAGACCTGTAGCTGGGGTCCTCTGTCGCGTTTAGGCGTGTGCTGCACTAGCTCTATGCTCTTCCCCCCAGAACCATCGACAGCTGCAGACAGGGACATTCCTAAGGCTTGGATAAGCTCAGGCCCGCTCTGAGAACCACGATCGAGGTGAAGCCGAGCATTTGGGACGTGGGGTGTCAGGTCGAAGGAACAAGAAACTGAAAAGTAGTTGCGCCGATAGCACGTCCAGGTCCGGTCAGAGGAGTAGAAGAACCCTTTCTCGATCCTGGCCTTTATGTTGGGAACAACCAGGTTCCCGTCACACCTTATCTCGTGTAGCACCTTGAGATCGGGGAAAGGAGGCGATTGGGAATCTATCAGTTGGCCACCATAGGAACTAGAATGCTGGAGCGATGTCATGCCTGGTGAGTAGGAGTTGCTGGAAGACAGTGCGAGTGGCATTGTCGAAGCAGGCAGTACACTTCGTGGCGTCTCTGGATATGAGGAGTATGGAGCGCGAGAAGGCGACAACTGAGTATGCCTCGACACATGTGGTGTTGAAGTAGTGTAGTTGTCTCGTACGGTCGGACTGAAAGACGGCGACACTGAGTGTTCATTCCATGGTGACCTCGATGAAGGCGACACTCCTAAGACTGAAGTATCCGTCCTACGGAAGAAGGTCAGTAATTGACCATGTCCGATCTTGTACGAGGTCGGGATGACTGCCAAGAGCGCGTGTTGAGCGTTGCCGAGGGGTGCACGAGGGAGGACAACGCGAAGGAAGTCACGCAGCAAACGTCACTTACATAGACGGCATTCGAGGCTTAACATTTAGCGCGTTCATGAATGATGGCTGGTAAGTAACAGGGTTTGTGTAAATCTGTGGTGTCGCCGAATAGTGATGGGATACAGGCTGGTAATACGACGAGTGTGGTAGCGAAGAAGTGTTTGAACTCGTTGAAACAGAACTTGGTCCAGGATTTGTATAGCTTATCGGCTCTGTCTGATAGCTACAAGTGGTTCGGCGTCAGCATGTGTATGTCACTGTAGTGTAGACACAACAGTGGAATAGAGATGCCACATTTCCACGTAAGTGTAGCGCCAAAAGCATTGGTGGCGAAGTTGAAGTGCTGAACTTGGCAAGGGGGGGCATAACGGGATCAGGGGCGTCTTGTGACCTGTGTGAGAACCACATTGCTGGGAAAGATGCGTGTACGAGATTCTCGGCGCTTGTGCCACAAGTGCGCTGGAACATGAGCTGTGGAGTGGTGGTGTGTTTGTTCGGCCACGGAGAGATTCTAGCTTCCGACAACTTGCTAGCCTTTGGGCAGCAGCAGGGCGGAAGGATTGCAAGAAGCAAACCGGACAGGTCAGGTGTTGTAGTTGTTGTGGGAAAGGGCCCACATGGGGCAAGGGCCTGTGAGAGAGCGCACTTACTGATTGTGATGTATTGCGGGACGACTTGATAAATAGCGGAGGTCACCGTTGGCAGAACTCGGAAAGGCGTTCGCTGACGATGAAGCCAGCAAGCCATCACGCCTTAGCTCGTTAGACATGCTCCCCGCTGCATAGGCAGAATGATTTGCATGGGGTCCAACGTGATCAAACCCCTCTTGCTCCAGCCCAAGGGGATATTCCGACCCCAAAGGCAGATGCTGAAGCACTGCTGATGCACCGCAAGGTCAGCCAATCACCTCGGCTTCTGAGCTGCCCGCACACGACTGAATGCGATGTATGACGAAAACGTGAAACGTGCTGTTGCTGCAGGATGGTAGACCTGTGGAATCGAGGCCAAGTGTAGGCCGGGTTGCCTGACGTCGCACAGGGTCGCAGTCGGCATTGAGTGTGAAGCATGGCCGAACGGCCACGAGAGCAAACAGTTGATTGACGTGTTGGGGACGTGGAAGCAACTCTCACGTTCCACGTGGACTTACAACTGCCGACTAAAAGAGGGATGCATCGAGAGGCAAGAAGACGAGTCTAGACCACGCGGGAGATGAAGACACACAACAACAGAAAATGCGCTTTGGAAGAGGGTGTGGATGCACGGCACAGCGGGCCAGGGTCGTAGAACGAAGCTTACCTTGATTCATCGCGGGCAGATGCAACATCTAACCGGCCACTATTGTTTCCGGGTCCTGCCCTTGTCTTCGAACAGCAATGCAACCGCCAAAGGCGGCGGAAGCGCCTTCGCACTGGAGCTGTGTACTTGTCCAGGCACGCTCCGGGGGAATCGCAACAAGCCAGCCCTGGGGCGTGCTGGACCTCCGAACTCGAAGCTCAAGTGGCCCTACTTACAGCAGCGTCCACCAATTGCGCAATGTCGCGTGTGCGTTGCAACGTCGGCCAGTGCGTGATTCGCCGAGGGCTCCGCGGTGCCTCTTCGCTCCGAGGGTTAGGGCAGGGCGGCTGTCAACGGCGCGACTGCGATCTCCAGCTAGAGGGCCGTGTGTGGCTGCGAACCGTTGCGGGAACCAAGAAAGAGCCCACACTCTATCGGCGATTGACTTTGGGCGAGCTCTTGCGCAATACGGTAAGCAAAGTCTGGCAGAATAGCGTCCTGTCAACGTCAAGACGCAACACTGTCGAGAGTCTGGGGCGTTGGCCGTTGCACAAAGTAGGACGGAGACGCCTTCACCGGGCGCTGCGACACCTTATAACCTGTGTCAAGCACGGGACGACGTTCCTGCTCAACCGCGCGATGACCAGCCTTCGACGAATCTGTCTTGTCCGTACATATGATCAGTCTAGTTTCATCGTTTCGAGCTGTTTGCCGATCCAGCGGTGAGGACAGGGCTTTGTTTGCACCTGCGGTCGAAAGTATCGGAAGGGTGGGAGGATGATCCTGACCTCGTCGGAAATTTGCATACGGCAGGCAGTGGGCGCCGCAATGCCTTGACCCCTGTGGCTCCCTGCGCACGCCTCAGGGATTATCAACGTATAGCCCGGTACAGCGCTTTCGAGGGTCTGCACGGACTGCGGGCGTGTCGCTACGTTGAATCCGGAATCGTGACTCGACTCTTGGAAGATGAACGCCAGAGGCTCCAGAGAGAACTATCAGAAGGCCAACAAGCTTGCTGAAGCAAAAGGAGGGAGTCGTCGTTGGAGAGATATATGCGCTGGACGTAAACCGCTGTCCCAGATTGACGGCAGCTGCGAGGCCCGGAGAGAGAGTGTATTGTACAGCCGACAAAAGGCGTCTCGGGGCTCCCGTGTTGCTTGACTGTTGAAGGTCCTTGTAGTGTACCAGAGTTGAGTATTATCAACAAAGAAACAGTTAAGGAGTCAGATGTCAGATGTTGACCACTATCAGCTCAACTTATGTTACTGGACGGGTTGACGACTCATTTGAGGTAGTTTGCGATGTTAAAAGAGACGCAGAAATCAGAGTATTGCGAACGACTGATCCACGCAGAGCTAGTTGGACTTCATCGTTCCAATCCCCTAGCTTCGCCGTTGCCATCCATGGCTGAGAACCGTCTGACTATGCAGCTAGTCCGTTCACAATGATCAGATCGGCCCCAGAAATTGTTGGTGCTGCCTATGCTCAGACCAGTCCATTCTCTAACTCCTCCAGGGTAGCATTGGCAAGCTGCAGCGACACAGACCGCTGGTCTATCTATATCTTGATGTCAGGGGGACCTGATTTGCCCCGGGTTCTAGGCACTTGTTTCCGCAAACGTCTTTCTCCCACGCGGTGGCACACTCCTTGCCGCGGAAGGCACCATGATTACTTCCGTACGTCGCCCGAAGGATCGACTGACCCTACAGTTGCTCTGACCCTGGCAGAATTCTATTTTGTGATTCCATCTTCCTCCCAATGTGCAATGCAGGAACACCGTACCGACTATACGACCCAAGTGAGTGTCCTCGTTCGAGACGGCAGCTCGCGGTCCTGAAATTCCGCGATGCAATGTTTCGAAACAACGGTGCTGGGACAAGTCCAAGCATCAGACGGATGACTTGCCTTGCATTCTAGCTAGCACCCTTCGATCAGCTAAGGAAGTATTGGATATCCTTCTACGCAGTCAGATAGTGGCTGTCAACAACATTCGACGAATTGCCAAAACTGAGCTGAGCTGCTTGCACCTATGCCCTGCCATGTGCACAGCCAAACAGCTGGAGGTGTACACTATCATCACGGCTGTAAGACATAGTCGGCGTAGTCTCGCCGTTACAAAAGATGTACACAATCGGAAGTTCGTTGTTAGCCGGTGCCTCTCAGGAACCGTATAGGGTCTGGGCCTATGATCCGGTCCGCAGGGTGCCATAGGTAACGACAGTAGACAGCCAGCAAGGCACAGAGCGCCACCATAATCTGTAACCAGCACTCTGGCCGAACCTGAACAAGGGTGTGATGCAACCCTCACTGGTGGAGCCAAACATGAGAAAGCCTAGACGCTGCTAAGGTGTTGTCGATGGCTGCCTCGGTGTAGTCTTCAGACCCATTGAAACCCTTGGCCTTCTGGAACCCTTTTCAACTTCCTGTTCCAGATACCTGTTGGAGATCGCGCGGGTTTCCGCGGGCTGTTCGACCTTGCTTTTTCCCAGGACGAAGGATATGTCTGCCTGCGCGAGTGCTGAATGCACCGGTAAGAGCAACTCGGTCGATGCGCGGCTCGGAACAGGACAAAGACGCTTCCTTGCCTCGATTGCGAAATCCTAGGAGAGAGCCCGCACCACATCGAACCCGTGACGCGTAGAGGCGCAGAGCTGCACGCGTTGATGTGGACCTGGATGGCGGAGGTGTGCTGGTTGACGTTCAATCGGCGCCGCCAGCCATTGGTCGGCAAGCGAGTCGCCCCTTGTCCGTATTCGCTCACGGTACATGCTCCTCTACTCGAGCGCAGCCAAACGCACTCAACACATTCCACAATGTTTGCTCCCTACATTCTTGCTTCCAGAATGCTTCGCACGTTACGGAGCCGATGGACCGCGCTCGCCGCAGGCTTCCATTGGAAAGCTGCATTGTCATTGTTCAGGAAATGTCTCCACAGAGCCTTTGCAACTCAGCTCCGCTTCAGCTTCCAGTTCGTGGGTACAAATCACAATCGGATTCGTTGCTCGGCCGACCTGCTGCAACCTGGCAGCGAGTCGAAACCACGATCTGCCATGAGTCGCAGCTGACCTCTTCATGGAATGGTCCACGGTCAACCCAAGGGGACGCTGAGCTGCATGCAGCTATCTCCTATCACAGCCTCCATCTCTGCTGACTGGATTTGAGGCAGACAGCCGGACGATGTCTGTCCTAGATCACGAGAGCTGCGCCTTGCGGCCGGGCAACTACGGACAGCGGCACACGGCTCGTCCCCAAACATTCAGGCAGGCCTTCGCTTGGAGTCTCGGTCAAGACACGGACGCCGGCAGCTACCAACGACACAAACATGTAGCTTGCCGTACGCTTTTGTCAAGGACAACCGAGTTGCTATGAAGACAAGGACTCTACATAGGCGCCACCCTCATCTCTCGAGCTTGTAGTTGCTCTCCGATCAGAAAGATGCAAGGGTGTCTTGCAGCTAAATGCCGACAAGCGAATCATGCTGCTGCTGTCCCACTGAGACAACTTGTTCAGTTCGCTGATCCTTGGCCATTGTCACTGGTTGAGGCGCGGGGATCGTGCTGAGTGTTGACAGAGACCAAACTGTAGAGCGTTTCCTACAATGACTGTCAGATCGCTGTGCGCTGAAGCCACACGATATTAACGTTGCGCTCGGGAGTCCAGCAAACACCACCACATCGGTACGGCCCGCAAGCAGAATCAAGGTTAAAGGCAGAAAGTTTACGTCTCACATAGCGAGTCCGGTATTGACTTTCCTTAACGTCAAGTCCAGGGGGAAGATACACGATCCCTCCCAAGCTCCTTGAAGCGTCCACCGAACCGCCTGTACCTATCGGAATGCTGTCTACCGTCGCCAATTCTGCTGTGAACACCGATCTTGTGTCGTATTTCTCGCAAGTGTTTGCCGTCCGTATTTGTCCATGGCGAACAATGCGATGTTAACGTGTTCTGCTGAAGGCTGATCGTGATTACCTCCGGTGGGGCAGAGCTTCTTTCGCGGAGAGTAAGCGGCAGGATTCGATTGGACTCGGCGTACTCATTCGAGTACCTTCTGACGCAGATGCTCAGCAGTGCTGTCACTGTGACAGTGGCTGGGCTCTATCGCATTGCCATTGAGTAGCTTCCACCTCATTTGCTGCTCAGTATGTCGCCATACGTGGCTGAGAGCTTGGGTAGCATTACACCCTCTCGATGATCTATTCCAGCCGTGGTTGCCCGCATATCCAGAAGCAACCTAAGCAAGCTGATCTCATGATCTCACACTGTCATTCCTTCATTTTCCTCTTGTCCGGGTCTCACTTTTCAAGACTCATACCACATGAGAGAGCGCCCCCTTAAACATGTGGAGTACCTGCAAGCTGATACATGGGGCAGCAAATTTACGTGGCGGGAAACCGCTATTCATCCGTGCCTCGCGAGCTTGTGCTGTGGATGGGTTACGTCCGCAGATTGGCTTTCTGCCTGTGTATCTGACGCAGACTCGGCGCGTAATGGTCGAGCAAAACACTGGTCCGATGGTCTCTTGGTTGTTCCACAAATCTGCGCGATGTGCACAGTTCGTGCTCAAACGGCTGTTAAAACTTGGTAACGGGTGATGAGATTTCACGGAGCCGTCGATCGCAGAACTGTAACCAAGAACAATGCGACGTTGCTCTTTGGATGCATCGAAGCTAGCAGGTTGGAGCGGCGCATGACTTGGAGTTACATCGAGACCCACGAAGACATCTCGGCCGATGAGCCTATCGACCCAGTTGCCCTTCAATTCGCCGCCTTGAGAGAACTATTGGCCGCCACTGGTTCGTCGCCGGCTGAGCGCTATCCAACAGCGATAAACGAATGTTGGCCTGCGCTATACGCAGGATCACTTCGTCACGGAATAGCTTCCCTTTCAGTCTGCCAAAGCCCTGCATGTGGACACATGCAAGCTCTCCGACACTGCGAACGGGGCTTTGAGGATCATATCCATACTTCATGCTCGCACGACCGTCTCCCCACAGTAGTCGGTGAACCATTGGTCTGTGCGAGCGGGCTGTCGTGTCAGTTGCAGCGCACCAAGCCTTGATGCAGTCTCGCTCCTGCTTCCGAGGATCATCGAAGAAGCCGAGCTTCACAACACGTTGTATGGCAGTGGAGTCCCTGGCAACGCGAAGCAATTGGCCCCTTGGCCACAGTTCCATCCATCCGATTCCGACGGCTGAACAACCAAACACCGTATCAACAACATCCCACTTATTGGCTTTCGGTGAAGCTGTTGACTGTCGTCGGAGATCACTTGAGGGATTTAGGATTACTTTTCAGCAATGCCCCGTATGTCAGGTGGGTGCAAGTCTCTCGGCATCTCGCAAGTCTTCACCGACACGTACTTCTGATTTTCAGTGCCGACGCTGAGGTGAGTTTCTATCGGCAAGACACTCTCCGTCTCTGTATGATGGTTGCATGGGTGCGTGAGTACGGCAGTGCGTCTATTTTCATGTCTTCCATTCAGGATGGGTTCTCCGTCTAAAGCGAGAACAATCGCAAGTCAGAGCAGGTAGTTATTGAGCGGTGGAAAGTCACGGCTTCCGGTTCACAGCTGTATCTATACCTTGGTCTAGAGAGATCACAACTGTGTAGAGCTTTCGGCATGATAGCAACTACATCTGAGCCATGTATTCATCGGCAACACACAAAAACATGTCCTGCTGACGCAAAATTGTTCGCATGTTTCCCCCTGATCTTTGCTCTTCTTTCCCGTTAAAAACTCTTCACTACACTCTTCTTCATTCTCTCAAGATCCCTGACATTCATCACAAGCTGGACCTTTACTGGTCCTTGCTCTGTGCCCTCTTCCGGCTCCCAACGTTCCCCCTGCTCATCTCATTTCGTGTAGAAGTAGGCGCGAACAGACATCGACTTGACTGGCGTCGATGTCAACGCAACCCTTTCCATTGAACATCACTGTTGCGGGTAGAACCAAGCAGGTGCATCCACACACATGTAGATAGGCGTCGTATCAGAATTCTCCAAAGACTATGCCGTCGCGAGCAAATCCCGCATCGCTTATGAGTCTCACTACTCTATGTCCGTAACCATCAGGCTCTCGCCTGCCTTCGATTCACGCAACGTGAACCAAGTGCCCTTCGAACGCTCCTCTCCAGCTGTGCATCTAACGACATGAACAACCCCACCTTCACCACCCGTTCTCCCTCTCCCCTCCTCCTTTCGAACAGTGTCGCCTCGTTGTCGCTGGAAGGTTGAATCTCTCGACTTCTGTACCTTCAAATCTGGGTTTGCCGTAAAGCTTCAACTGCATCGGCCTGCTCGGACGTCCAAAGAGTTGCCGGTCGCCGGCCACGCGTCCCATGGATGCTGCAACCTATACAACGTTTCTCCACAGGTTTCAGGACACAAGATCGTACATCAGATCCGGCAGTCACGCATGGACAGGCTGTCAGCAATGCGCCTCCCCGCATCGTTCAAGGGTATATGAGGGTCAGATGTGCCCGTCTTGTACCTGGTGCGAGAACAAGTTCACTGGCAGGGTAAATGCAGCGTCACTTGTAATGCTCGACTTGGGGCGTTTCGAACCCCCCTTCCACGCAGCATTCCTCCCGATCTATGTACTAGCGAGGTTCCCATTCATGGGTACACAAAGTCATTCACTCCATCTCCATACCGTTGTTGACAGCACCTAATGCACCGTCCAGACTCCGCTGGAATGCTTCCCTGTGCAGTCCGCGACCGATCAGAACGACTTTTCCAGCATCATCATCTGGCCTCTCATTGTAATGTTTATCATGATCGCTCCTACCGTCGCTTCTGCCGGTGCGGTTCTCCACAGCGTCTAGGATCTCGAAGACCTCCCTGACCCCCTGCAGTAGTCTGACCGAGCCATCCTCAAGCAGCAGCCGGCCTTTCGTCCTGTGGACCTCAAACCCGCTGTGTCTCGCATCATCATCGACATCCTCATTCACCACGGCGTCTGCATCCGTTTCTAGGCTCGGAAGTGCAGATTCCCACATTACTGACCTCAGCCACGCGTCTAGCCTCCTCAATCCTTCATAGTCCAGTACTCTGACTCTAAGATTAATCGTCGAGATCGACGCGTCGAGGTGACTGTGCCCTTTCGCTTCTATCGTAAGATTGAGCGCTGCGGCATCCACGGCATCGTAGGCATGGATGTCGAGAATGAGGCCGGAGAGCGAGGGCACACGGCTGTGCGTCGTGGTGTGGATCTTCGCGAGGCCGTTGATGGCCTCGATGCGCGCTTTGACAAGGGAGAGGTCGTTGGAAGAGACGAGGTCAGTCTTGTTTAGCACTATCACGTCTGCGTGGGAAATTTGCATGTGTGCCGTCGCTAGTTCTTTCCCGGACTGACGATCATGTTGTTCGTTTTCGAGAGCAGTTAATAGGGGTGCTGATGCTGCTGGAGGCTCGTCGAGGCTACGGAGGATGTTCTTCGCGTCGATCAGAGTGACGATGCCGTCAAGGTAGATGGTGCTGCCAAGCCCTTCATCGACCCAGAAGAGTGGTGCGATGTTGCCCGGATCGGCGAGCCCGGTAGTTTCGAGCAGGATGTAGTCAAAGAGGCCACGACGGTCCATGAGGGACTCAATGGCGTTGACGCCGGAGTCTCTGTTCACATAGATGTCAAAATGTCATCCACTTAAGTTCGACGATCGGTTTCAGACAGATCAAAGTCATAGTGGAACTGCTTCAGGAACCTACTTCACTGAACAGCATATACAGCCATTTGCTAATGCGAGCCATTCTTGAACCTGTTGACCGTCTTTGCTTACGGTCAGGCTTTTCTCGATATCGGCGGAATCACCAAACTCTGTAACTACATGTATTAGTTGGGCGAGTTCTAAAGACGTGGATCCAGAGTGTATACAAGCCATTGAGGATTACAGCTATCTTCTTCCCATGGTTTTCGTTGAGGATGTAGTTGAGAAGAGTCGTTTTGCCTGCTCCTAGGTACCCTGTAACGGCTCGGTCAGTACAGTCACGCAGACGAAAACAGCAACCTTTTGTTCACTTTGTGTAGGAGCATTGGAAGTTTGTTGCAAGTGCGGCAGGTACAAGGGTGGAGCAACCAAAGCTCGTAGGGACTATGTAGTTCAAAGAGACGTCTCTTACACTTCTTCGGCAAAAAGAAAAACACGTGAGAAGCATGGTATGACTAGTGTTCGCTGTCTTTATGGAGTGGATCTAGAATCCGTTCTTCAAAAGCACCTGCCCGCGCGGTGGTAATGGAGATAGGGATCAACGTTGGAGAACGATACAAGTGGTCGTAAGAGCTTTGCATGGTCGTACAAACAACCGAATTGCCACACCTCCTGATGACAGGACTGAGACCAGAGAGACATGAGAAAATGATGGAACACATTGGTGCAGACAAGAGCGTGGACATTATGAAAAGTATCTGTTTACCTGTAACTATAGTAATGGGAACTCTACTGATCTCCTCGTCTTTCATCTCCGCTTCGAGACTACTGGATGCTCCTGTATCACTCTCAGATGCCACCAGAAGCGGTGGTGCCTCATCCTCCTCTTCCATATCCAAGTTCGTGATCTCAGTATGACGCTGAAGGCACTAGGAGTAGACAATCATAGAGCTATTGCATCCGAGAAGCGAGTATACTTCGCCAGAGATCTGCAAGAGTGGGACTTGGGGACACTCAAAGCTGTTCCGCGGTCCTCGTTTCACTTTGAGTTTCTTTTGGACATTTGTAAATAAAAGTCAGTGCAAAGGCTCAAGGTGCAGGATGTACATCACGACATGAACATTTATGTAGCTGCGGCTCAACTTTTCCCCGCCATGTTTATCTTTAGTATTCCCTGTATAGCTTCCAGAACTACGTAAACGCTCAAGCGACAAAGCTGGAGTTTGCTCTCGGAAGGGCAATAAATATTTTCAACAGCTGCCTTCTCATCCTCTCAAAACATCCACTCTTCATTCACCCACGAATATGGCAGCCGTGTCGCCCGCCAGCTCCCCTCGACTACCCAGTCCACCGCCGATACCAGAAGACCAAATCGGACCGGCATCTCCATCTGTTGCAGCACACGAGGATAATGGGAGACTCGGAAGCCCAGGCAAGGTCGATAAGGGGGCTTCACGAAGGATACGGCCGGGGACGAAAGCTGAAGACATGGCTGAAGGACCTCCACTCGTACCCCTAAATGAGGTATGCCTGAGCACAATTCACCAGTACCGGCTTGCGAGACGCCCTGACTTATCTCGAACAAAGATAGACTCTGCCTTCCAGTTGACCGAGCACCTGAAAGCCCTTCACTACTCTTACACGCACCACTCGAACTCCACGTCCATAGTCCCAATAGACAAGCAAATGGCCCTCTCCCTCGCCGAACCACCGGAAAATACCGACCGCGCCCTCTGGCTCTACGAACTCTGTCGCTTCCTCACTCAAAAAGCAAACTCCATAGTGATCGCGCTCTTCGCCGACGAGCCCGCCTGTTCCTCGCAAACCTGCCCCGAAATGCGGGCCTCCGAGTGGCAATACCTCTGCGCCGTGCACGACCCGCCCAAATCCTGCTGTGCCATCGATTACTGCTGCCACACACTCGACTGGGCCGCCAACGTCCTCACATCGCCGAAGCAGTTCCCCAGCCGATTGACACTCGGCACAGACAGCGACGT
>NAJN01000795.1:0-17206 GCA_005059845.1 Cryomyces minteri | reverse complement strand
GGCGTCTCTGTCTGTCTCTGCCTCTGCCTCTGGCGGATCGAGCATCGGTGTGTGTCAGTCTTGCACACACGACTCCGCTGGAGCATATGTACGAGATCAACGTGCTACGCCGGCCTCCGCAAACGCCCGGGTTCTGGCTTTGTGCTGCCCATTCCCCGCTCGCGCGAGTGGAGGATCAGTGCAAGCTTGTCCTGCTTTGTGTTCAGTAAACGCCACGGTATGGGCTGCAGGAGGACGAGCAGGAGGAGCAGGAGTTCGTTCCGCAAGGACTACGGTTCCAAGCTCCATCACTGTCCGCTAGTTCTGTATCCGGCTTCGTGTCTACGGGAGATGCTACGAAGAGCGCTTCTAGCTTGCTTCTCTGCCAAGCTGCCATTTCAGGAGGTGATGCTGGGCTTCGGGAACATCAGGTAGCGAGGAAAGGCCTCAGCATTGTCGTGAAACGAGGGAAGGCAGTTCGTCGCTACGCTGTCTTGTCACCAGCTTCCATCGTCTCTGGCAATTTGATGAAGAAAGATGAAGCCTTTGGGCAGGAACCGTAGATCAGCTCCATTTCGACATATCAATGACTTTGGATCGACCCCTTTCTAGTTGTTTTCCTGTGATTCCTCTCTCGGATCGTGACTCCAACGCCCCTAGAAGAAGTTGTAGTCCCAAGTGATACATTCATGTAGCTCGCCGAATGCGTGAGGCCGAGTGCGAGTCCTCTCACGGAGTTCATGACTAGCGCTTGTTATCTCACTGTGACGGTCTGATGGAGCAACAGTCCTGGAACATGAATGCTTGACAGTTCTATCCGGTGAGGTTCAGTGCCACAAGACGTACAGCAAGCAACCGGAGATCATTCGTTCCCTTCTCCGTGCGTTCACCTCCCACGCAAAACGCGAAGTCAAACAGGAAAATTCTAAGACCATGACACTTGACGAATCCCGCTCAGGGAAGGTTCAGTAGCACACAGCGTAGTCGGAGATCTCACTGCCTTCTTCCATCCGCTCGCTTCCCATCGATAAAACGAAGCTGAGCAGCAAAGTCTGGAAACATAAACGCTCAACGAAATCCGTTCTGACCCCTCACGTGCGTGCGGAGGACTCCTCATCACCAGCAACATCGACGCTATGGACCCACCGAAAGTGTTGTCGACGAGCTCACAAAAAAGAAGATCGTGACAAAGAACCGCTTTTGCAGCATGTCGAACACCCAGGCACGTACAGACTCCGTGACCCCAACCGCTGAGACGGAGGACTCTTCCATCTTTCTTGCCAAATCGTAGAGGCGAGGTCCATCACCAAACTCCCTTTCCTACCTTTGCGTGGAATGCGGATAAAGGCCTTGATGGAAAGGAGACGGCCGCACTGTGTAGATGGTAGCAAGAATAAGAAGCAAGAGCTTGGAGGAGGCGCCTCTACTGTTGTAGGGATTGTTGGGGCTTTAAGAATGTCAGTTCCGCATTGGAGGAGGATGCTTCTGAGGCCAGACAACACATCTCTGCTTCGGAACGGAAATGTCTCTGAGGTCTGGACAGTGCCAATAGGGACGAAGAGCGAGGTGTAGAGCTGATGAACAGGGGCCAGAGAGAGGCCGAATACGTTGTGAAATTTTCGTAGCTTGATATTCTGACTCTGGCCATCGACGTACGTTACGTTCTTGAGAGTTGGAACCCCTGAGAAACACTCCCAAGAGATTTAGTGTCGACAACGGAAAACACGCAGTTCTTCAGCAAAACCGGGATCGAAATGGGCTCGTGACGTTAGATTGTGTTGTTTGACGATTACAGCTATTCTGAGCCGGCTATCTAGCAAACTACAACGCCGTCTTCGTAGCCAAGTCAAGCTATCGACCGAAGCCGAAGCCAGTTTTAGCCCAGCCTCAATCAAGCCCGATCCAGCTCACAGGCTAGAAAGCGGGAGCCTTCGACAAATCCACCAGACGTGCGGTGCCGCCTTTGCGACGTGCATATGTCGAACGGAGGGCAATGTACCTGGCCCACACAGCAGGTTCGAACAGAAAACGCCGTCCCGATGCGAAGTCGTTAGGTACAGGCCATGGCGAGGGCTTCTTCCCCAAAGCAAAAACAAGGACCATGCACGAGATACTCCGGAATGCGAATGCATGCAACGCTCAAAACGCAAGCAAGAGAACTCTGCAAGAACACAATCATGCAATGCGGCTAGAAGTACAGTAGAGATGAACATTTACAGCGAAATGGAGGGGTGAGAGAAAGAAGAAGATGGGGAGGGGTTGGTCGTGGTCAAGAGTGGAAGTTTGGCTGCGGGAGAGTGGGCCAGTGGGTCGGCGCGTGAGATTCCGGCCATTGGGATTGGGGCAGATAAGGTAGTCGGCCGGTTCGTCGCTCGTTAAGAGGCCGGCCTAAAGGCTGGTAGTGCATCTGGTCGAAGCCGAGGTTTTGTGGTGCGTGGTGTACTGCAGCAGACGGAGGAGGTACCAAGAGCGTGCTAACACCCCTGACCGGTCGATATGGCGAGTTGCGGTCGGCGAGAAAGTACGAGGGTGACAAGCGGCTTTGATTTTGTGTGTGAGCGGACTGGGAGGGGTACGTGTTTGTGGGCGAAGAGCCTGCTGAGCCTGAGGGGTAAGGACTTGGCCTCCGTGACTGATCGTGTGCGTAGGGTTGAGGTGTAGGTTTGAGTGGCATGCCGGCCGATGACACACTCGGAGGTTGCGACCGTGTTTGCGGTGGAGGGAAGACCGACGACATTGCTCTGCTTAGTGCTGGTGCACTTAGCGGCGGGAGTTGAGGCGGGAGTGTGACAAACGCATGGCTGCTGTGGCCGGAACTCGCCGCATTTTGCAGGACGGGGAGACTTGGCAACTGCAGTCGCGGGACATAAGAACTGTAATCTGAAGGTGTAGTGGTGCCGCTGGTGTTCTGGTATGTAGGATATGCGTAATGGCTGGCAGACCTCTTCGCTGGGGGCTCCTGAGACTGGTCTTCCAAACTTCTCTTTCTCCCATTGGGCATAACCAGCTCAGGCAGATATCTAGCAGGAGATGGTGCAGCAGATCCGGCACCAGGAGGCAACAATGGCAGGTTCGGCTGAAACATGGTATTCGGAGAGTATGCCGTGGAAAACGGAGGCGAGGCCTGATTTGACGCTGGCGGTGATGGCAAGGCAAGGGGGAGGTACACCGATGGCGTGGGAGGTCCAAGGTATCTGCCTGATTCCCGTAGGCGACTTGCTCTTTCGATGAACGCAGCAAACTGCCCCAACTTCACATGCCAGTCTTTCCACTGCGCCGCGGAAGTGAACAGACCGTATCTCATGTTGCTGAGAAACTCGACTTCCATGATGTGCACCTCCATAACAGATATTCCCGACACCTCGGCCCATGTCTTGTTGGTGTACGTGTTGTCATCAAGAACTACAAAATCAACCTGTCAGTACCGAACTCCGCTCGATTTTCGAGCTGCAGCTTACATTTGTTGCCCAACATCAAAGCTACCGTCAACAACCTGTACTCGCTGCCTGGCTTTCCCTTGACCGCAGGATTGAGCATCTTTAGACGGTAGATGAACAGCAGCGCCAGCAATATGACATTTTGAGCGACCTGTGTTGTCGAGAGTATTGTAGTCACCCATTTTCTGAAGCCCGTAGACGGTATGGCGTCTGGAACGAGTGACGAAGGGGACGATGGTGATTTCGGATTCTCGATCTCCTCGAGTATAGTGGCATCCTCGAACCAAAAGAGACAAGTGATCTAGAGGATGAATTAGTCGAAACAGGACCTGGTTCTCCGAGAAGAGAAAGTAACTTGCCTGAGCTGCTAGTTCCGTGAGACTGCCCTGACTGCTGTTGATCGTGCTGGGTATCTGAAGAGCGGGAGCAATCGCATTATTGGTGGAACTCTTATTGTACTGCGTTGAACTTGGAGCAGTCAGAGGATCCTGTGGGAATGACGGACTCTGTGGTCGCGCAGTCGGCCTGCTGGAACCGTACATGGTGCTAGAACTTGCAGGCTGCGTGGGGCCTGAGTATCCGAGCGGAGCCACAGGTCTTTGAGACCCAGATCGCCAAGACAGGCCGCCGTAGTGATCCCCTTCACCGTGGAATTGCGAGGTTTGCACCGTGCCATTCGCCGTGTACATGTCCAAGGGAGGTGTGGGAGGTCTGCTGGAGGCAAGTCCGGCCTGCCTAGCAGACCTCGAAGGGAAGTCCGACTCTGTTCTTGAGTGTCCCGAAGACGGTGCTTGATCGTACCTGCGGCAAGATCGCTGATCAATGAGAGTGTCGTTCGTGGAAAGAAGATGCTGCATCGACTGCGGAAGGAAGATATCTGTCATGGAGATGGAGGTTTCGGTAGGGTACGAGGCGGTCGTAGTGAAGTCGAGGTCGGGAAGGAACGTCGCAGGACGAGGTTGAGTTGATCAAATGTATCTCGGAGAGATCGAGTTCACAACATTGCCAGAATGAATGTGTGGACAGGGCCCTTCCTGCCCGGTTGCTGCCTGCTGCTGGTGAGACTAGAGGGAATGGCAAGCAAGGAGAGGTGCCAACATGGCTGTGGTATGTAGTCTTGGGAGACACGCTGGCGACAACCCAAGGTTTGACGCTAACAGTGAAGACGAGGAGGCGACACTACAAGATAAGTGAAGGAGGAGGAAGAGGAAGAAGAAGAGGCTCGCTAGGGTTGGTCAGGCATTGCGGGTGACGAGCACGACACAGCCTTCTGCTTCCAGTAACTGAGTGGTCGCGGAAGCGGAGAAGGCTCTGTTGATACAGCATGATTATCCAAGGAGTTCCAGTGATCCAACATGAAGAAGGCGCGGCCAAGCGAGAACGGTGTCGGAAGGTTCCAGGCATGTGTGGCATGGAGCGGGCAAGCACCAGCAGCCTCACGACCCAAGAGGCTGATCCCAATGGAGGGAAGAGCGTCAAGCGGCCAGGAAGGCGTGCGGTCGATGTCACAGCCAAACGCCGGGCACGCAGCTGCAGGCTACATGGTCCGAGACGACGCGGTCTGTGTTGAATCTAAGCAACGGACTTTATCATGGGACAAGCCTAGCAGCAAAAAGCAGCGACGCGGCGTGCTGTGGATTGGGGCGAGGCAGGCCAGCAAAGCAGCTGCCAGCAAACCCGGCATCAAAGCAACCAAGCGGAACCGGAGGTGTGGATGTGGGTGTTGTGTTGACTCCTCCCGCTGCCAGGCGAGGAGCAAGAGCACATTCATCCGCCCACCAGAATCAGACCAGTCAACATCAGCCAGCAGAACGTTGACGACTGGCGGAGAACGAGGTGGGATGCGCGTCCCGTCACAGGAAGATCTCTCGCTTTGGGCCCGCCTCGAGCTGCAATGGACCCAAAAGCTGCATCCACCCTCATTGGCCCGGCAGTCGATGTGGTGAGCGCCAGGGAGGAAAGATTACCTGAATCTGCTAGGGAATGTGCAGAGAGTGACGCTTGGAGCATATCCCACGGCTGGCACGCAAGCTAGAACGGTACCGATGCCACAAGCACAAGAGCTGAGTCCGGGCGGCGCAGGCAGATGCTATTTGCCAACGTCGTCTCTCCTGCCGGACTCCATGACCTGACATCGGCCGATTGCGAGGGCAGAAAGTCCGTGTAACTTCCGCCAGCGAACGAAAGCAAGCAAGCAAGCGGGCAGGCAGGCAAACTCGGGTGAGACCGATGGCACAGAATAGCACCGTCCAGAGCCGTCGGGTCGTGGTCGTATCCATCCCCTGGAGTCTCGCATTCTGGCGCCATCATGCAAATTGCGCAAATCCTGTGCATCGTCGCATTCCGTCGCTGCCGCGCCGTATCAGTTTGTCTCTCTTAATGCTGTTGTGCGTTGTCTGAGCCACTTCGTACTTCGTTCCAGGCATCCCGTGAACATGGAATCGATACGATACCCACCGCGTGCCTCGTTACGGTCTCGCTCTTCACTCACGTAGCAAGCAACCTTCGATCGTGCCCACCGGCTGAAATTTGCATTCCTGGTCACGTCCATCGTCATGCTGAAGAGGACAGGAGATGGCTGGCTGCGCCAATCACCCTCCACTGTCCGTGAAGCTAGGACGACTCCGGACGGGACCCAAGAGCCCAGAGGTTGAGAAATCCTCGCAATCTGCAACCGCAGACGCCTGAAAGCATCCTTGCGGGACACGTACACGTATCAACATCACCCTTCCGCTCGATCCTGCGTGACTCGATAGAGCGCTGCTAGGATGGATCTTCACTACTCACGATTGCGCCAGAGCTTGCCTGTTCTCGTCGTACGGGCGGGGCAGACGAAACTCAACTTTCGCGTGGGTCAACCAAGCTGAGGTATTGCTTTTTCCCTCCCTACTAGTGCATCCGCGACTGCGGTGCTTGGATGCGTAAGTAACTCCTTCGACTAGTACTTGTCATGTTATTGCATTACTACATGCTGGTCGCCTACTCTTGGCATATTCTGGTCTAAAGCGCGAAGCAAGGGGGGGAGGGGGCTCCAGACAACGTCGACTTGACCGCTACTCTTGCTAGTCGCCCGAAGGCCAACAACAAGTGACGAAGGTTGAGACAGTTGTGAGGAATAGTACGTGGAGCACATGCTTCGTAATGCGGAAGGGGTGTGCTCGAAGTTTAGGAAAGCAACCAACAAATCACGGAGACAAATAGTGTTGCCGGTTCGACCGTCGCTGGAACTCTGGCCATGGGACTCGGCCTTTTGTGAGACATCGTACTCCGTAGACATCCTGGAGCATCAACTGACGATCTTCCTTGGGCCTTGTCTCGCGAAAATGGATCCGATGGAACTTGCGGGATGCCACCAAGGGGGGGCAAATACTATGTGTGACTGGGAGGAGTACCTTATGCAGAAAGAGAGAAGAGATGTTGGAAGGATCCATGCAAATGCGTGTTCCAAGATTAGCCCCTAGCACAAATCAGGAACAAGTATTAGTCCAGCGCCTTGAATCATGTAGAGGCGCGCAACACGGCTTCGGCAGGCAAGGCAGAAGATCCAGTCAAGCCAGCGTTTGTTGATCTGGCCGAGCGGGGACTGCTCTTCCCTCCATCATCGACTTGGACGGTCTGACCGAGAGTGCATGCGCCGCAGCCCAACCAGACTCTAGGTCTGACAACGGTGCTTCAGTTGACAAGTTGGATCTCGAGCTGTGCTTGCTTGGCACAGTGGCAAGGGTAACCGGCCTGTTTGTGGAGCTCCAACGTTATGATTATGAATATGAGGAGGTCGAAAAGCTTCAGGTCGCTTCTAGCCGACAATGCAATTCAAAAAACGACGATGCAAGCCTCCAGCCAGCTTACGCACACCATCCCGGGAGACATCTCGACATCCAATCGTCGTTCGTTCTCGACGACAGAGCGCTAAGGCTTCTTAGCGTGGGGCTGCGACTGCTCGCCGAGGCTCTCTCAGCAAGTGCGAGAAGAGCTCGCACTTGCTCACGAACATCAGAGAGCAAAGCGGGTGTGCTGCCGTCGTGCGGCGATGCATCGCCATGCAATATTGTCGACAAGCTAAGGGCCTCGTCAGTCCGACAACCCTACCCTGCACTGCTGCTGCAAGATCGCGATGTTTAAGGGGTCAGCCAATGTGCGAGCAGGATTCCCCGTCCGGAGCGCAGTCCTTTCCGGTCTCATGGAAGAAGTGGGCAGGCTGTACGACGATAACGTTAGAGCCTGTTGGCCAAAGGTGCATCAACATGACACGGAGGATCTTGCCCTTACCACCAGCTCCGTCTTCGTACGCACTCCGTGTTCAGGTCCTTCGACCGGCCACTCCCATTCGTGCAATGCCTCCTCTCGCAGCTGATGGCACATGCAGCAGCCGAAGATTGATGCAGTCCGCCCGTGACACTGGTTCAACGCGATCCTCAGATATCTCGTGTTCCCGGGCCACTACAGAGGCGTTTGCCTTATGTTGAACGGGTCGAGGATGAAAGTAGCCGTGTGCACGGACGGACGGACAGCAGCCACTCTACCACTAATTACAACATCACTCTGGGAACCTCGTGTGACCAGCTGCTTCCGTAGCCTCCGCCAGCTTACAGACGTCCCTTCCAGAGCTCCCAAGCTATGTCAAACATACTATACTTTGGCCGCGTTAGGCCTTTTGAGGGGCTAGAACCCTACGCACCTCTGGTCATCGTGAGTAAGAGTCATGGGTTTATCAGTATCATGGTTGGCAGCGAAATGCCAGCTTTCTCGTACAAGTCCCGCTCCTCCGCTTCTGCTTCCTCTTCACCTTCTCGATGAGGCATTGATTGTCTGTCCACTACCTCCACCTGGCGTGTGTGTGTCCCGTCTCCTGCTGGATGCCGAACCACCTCTGAGACCATCGCTGCGTCTCGGCGTCACGCAGGGAGTCTGCCAACGGAGTATTTCTGTTCATCATGCGCATGCAGCAAAGCGTCACAACGCAAGCTGTTTGTCTCCACCATTCCACCTGTCGACGCAAGAGATGGCAGCAGGCTTGCATGCTTCTACGATAACGTGATGCTGCAGTTCCTGTCCCCATCGTACCGTCTACATGTCACAGATACCAGCAGACGATGGAACATCAACGCTATCCTTGGCGCCTGCCCTTTAAACCAGCAACACCGACGCTACCAATTGCAGAAGAAGTCGGATGATGACGCGGACGAGGAATCACATACGCTGTCTATGCCGCACGATGTCTCAACTCACACAACATGTTTGTGGGGGCCCCTCATGACCAGCTGCCGTTGCTAGATGGAACATTTGTAGAGCGAGAGGAAGCAAGTGCTGTAGTGAATAACGGTGAGACGACTGCAATGAAATTCACATGCACGGAGGTGAGGATGCTGAGGGTTGCACGGTCTACATGTGAATGCGCTGCAAGGCAAACGGAACATGGGAACTGGCGCCGTGTGTACTCAGTACCAGTCCCGACTTTCTATTGCCAACCCTTTCCGTTGCTTCATTACGGTCTGGCCATGAAAACCAAAGCACCTCGATTTTGTTCGATACCCTGCCCTGAACGTGCATCATTTGTCGCTATCAACACCGTTCCCATCTGTCTTATACGCCATCGGTCTGACAGTCGCAATCATTGGCAGAGTGTGCCGAGCGACTTCAGCGCAGGCCTGCTGAAGACCGGGGGATTGTCGAAAGTGTCAGGAGTACAATCACAAAATGGGCAACCAATTAGCTCCACTGTCATGCGGGTGTATTGAAGACTGTCGGGCTCCCCGATTGTCAAAGATTCGGGGACGAGAAAGCCATCCTGAAGCACGGCAGATTCTACTTCCCTCGGGCGACTAAAGCTCAACTAGGATCCATATTCGCAAAAGTGACCAACTCCTTCTTCCAGGCGCATCGACACCTGGCGAACCGTCCAGATATTTTCTGACGCATAAGCCAACAGCCTACACTATACGTCTCTCCATCGCCGCTTCACCCACAAGTCTCATCGCTGCTGACCAGCATCCATCAACAACGAGGAGCTGATACTCCCGTCGCAGCTCATGTCTGCGTGACCAGAAGTTCCAAGATATCGTCGCGTCTTCCCCCTCCACATCCATGAGACGATCATATCGGACTTGCTTGGTCGCAAAGCTCCAATGAAGCACGGGGCGAAGCTGGCCCGAAATTTCCAACTATCCTGACAGCTCACGACGATGCAGACGCCAGACCGCACACGTCTGGCAAGGTCGACCAAGTCCGTACGAGTAGTAGATGTCCGCCACCTCGAGTCCCTGTAGTGCTGGCCATCGACGCCTTCTCACCAGTTTCAGCGACCCCACTCGGCAATCTTGGTGTCTCAGTGTTCGCTCCCAATGTGCATCTCTGCCTGGGGACTCCAGACCCATTCCGCTCTTTAGGCATTACCCCCAAAGCATCCTAGAAACCGGGTTGCGAATTCAAAGCCTCAAGGCCTCTCGTCTCCGCGCTGCACGACGCGAGGACGTCCAAAGCGACACAGCCATTGCTGGATTGCTCACCGCTCGTATATATGAGTCTCTTCCAATTGGGGATGCTTCGGGACGCGATTGCACCACTCTGTTGGAGAATAGCATCTTGGGGTGGAGGAAGCCTCTTGTCTTGCGCCCATGTCTCCGGGCTCATTACGGTGTTGTGCGCTCTTCACTGGCACGGAACCAGATTCGTTCTATGGGGGTTTTGACATGTGTGGGGCAGATCTGATCTCCGAGAAGACAGGAGCTACAGTGATCAGAGCACGTATTGACTCTAGAGTCTGCGCCTGATGAGCTGAATACATGTGATGTGTGATGTGTGGAACGTATGCTGCATACTCGAACACTATCTTTTAGCATCCTCTTCAAGCCTCGCCCGGGCAACGACAATTGCGCGCCATAAACCCTAGATGGCTCGTCAGTCCTAGGACCTCCTCGTGCTATATACACTTCCTCCCCATGTTCAATGCTGCCCATGCATAGCCAGCCCAGCTACGCAAAATACCGACCTTCCACACACGCATAGCTTACATCGCCTTTCCGGGTCACCAGCGGGAACTAACACACCCTGTTCTCTCCCTTCGCCAAGCCCTTCCCTCCCTTCGCCGTCACCTTCTTATGATGCACCCGCCCCGTCCCAGGCGTCTTGAAGAACAAACTAGGTCCTTGGCCTTCAGGAACCAGATGGCTAAGGTAGCCACGATGTGCCGGGTCTCTGTAGTACTCGATGTCTTTCCTGCTCGTCGGATCCGGCAGCCGGTACGTGAACCGCTTTGACATCACAGCCGCTGCCCCTTCTGCCTCGCTCCCCTCGTCGACCTCAGCAGCCGCCGGCGCCGCACCGACCGTCTGCAGCGAGTTGATCGGATCCGTCAGCCCGCGCATGATTCGCCGGATAGCTGGCGGGCTGTAGTAGCGCGTGGTGACAGTGCCACCTGCGGCTTCGACGGCGGCGATGGCGGACGCGGACGCACGCGAGACGATGATGTTGACGGGCGTACGCAGCTGCTCTGCGCCGCGGCCAAGCAGCTTGACGCCATCTTTGACGCCGTGCAGGCAGCGCGAGTCGTTCAGCTCTTTCAGCGTAATGGGCTTGCTTGTGTCGAGCCGGCCTTGGTCGATCCAGGACTGCAGGCGGTCAACGTTCAGCGGGGACATGTCGACTGAGAACCTACGGGGAGTCGAGCGGTCAGTATGAGGCACGCTGTGGTATTGATGGCTGGGAGACGTTGACGTACTGGTTCTCGAACCCTCGCTCGCCATGCACAACCTCGAGGGGTGTCTGTCCTCCAGCGAACCGCCCATACGCCGTCATCGGCACCTTGCCATGCTGCTTCTGACCGCCGTGACCGCGCCCTGATGTCTTGCCCTTCCCAGACGCCGGCCCTCGACCTCTTCTGATCTTCTTATTGTAGGCACCGGGATTGTCCGACAGCTCGGACAAGATCGAGGCATTGCGGTTTTGCTGCTGCTGGAAGAACGGGAGTAGGAAGGAGGCGAAAGGTGTCGGCTTCGCTGTCACTGGGCAGCATGCTCTGCTGAGCAGGCTCAACCGTGGGGGCATTGTTGTTGATACTGAGCGGTCCTTCTCTACCTGCTTGCGCTGTGAGGTGGAGCGTTTTTGTTGTGTCACGTGCGGGCTAAAGTTGCATCAAAAGAGATCGAATACGTCGTTCGGTGGGTACAGCTACAAACCTTCTCGATGGGCACATTGTGGTCCTCCTAAGTGCTGCGATACTTTCTGGTAGCTCTTTGCAAGGTATGCGCCTCTGGTCATCCCTTGTCGAACTGGCTGAATGACCAACACCGCATTAGATCTGATGAAGTAAGATAGGAACTATGAGAGATGGCGCCGGCCTCTCAGATACAACCAGCAGTACACCGGCGAGAACATGGGCAACATCTACATCCCAGCTCAGTGTGGTCAACAGTCCGTCCAATCCGGATTGATTCAGGATCTACGCCGGGCGTGACGGGTTGTACTGAGGTAGTTTGGACTTTCGCCTGATTTCCGTGCGTGGGATCCATCACGCCCGGCGTAGATCCTGAATCAATCCGGATTGGACGGACTGTTGACCACACTGACCCAGCTCCAAAAGCGTGACACCGACTAGAGTCGATTGTAGCACTTGGAGGAACACGACGTCGAAGCAGAACCAGCATATTACAACATAGCCCACAGTGATGCTGGTCCTTTCAGTGCTGTTGAATAGGAAGGCTATCATAGTTTCAAACCTTGTCTTGTAGAGAATCCTTGTGACGCTGTATTCCAATGTCTAATATCAAGCGCGTTGCATCTTATACGAAAAGCCTGGGATGCGGTGATCCAATACACTCGTTTCACTACATGCCTTGTCCGTCACCTGTCGAGTACTTCCGCTCGTGACTCCTATCCAGCTTTGTGAGTGGTAACAGCTTTCCACGATCGACCGCATTATCTTGCGCGGGCACCTGCAGCGTGCTGTCAACCCATGGCTGCTGCCTGCTAGCCTCTTGATGGCCAGTGACTCGCAGGTGATTAGTGCTCCTGACGGGCAGAACAGAAGAGACGACGAAGGGACCAGGCAGACGCCCAAGCTCGTGGCAGATGTGCGCCCAGTGTAGAGAAGCCCGTGATCCTTCGCGAATGCTTACGGGAATGGGCCGATCCAGTATGGGGTGTTCGGGTCCTATGTGGTGTTTTGACTCGGTGAAGCAGGGTCCTGTTCCATTCTTACGAGACACTACGATGAATCAAACAGTGTCGAATCAGATGAACGAGCAGTACTTCACCGGCATGGTGTGCCCCAAGGCTAGCATGGAGATTGTGCGACTGCTGCTAGTAGAGTGTTCTTGACACAAACGAAAGACATAAGTGCGGCCTTTGGCACCAAACTCGCATGTTTCTGGTGGAGCGTGCAACTCGGATTGACGGGTTTGGGAAGTCTACAAGGACGTGTTCCTCTATCTGACTCTCGTAAAGCCTCGTGAAGGTCCGTGTGTCCACAAGGAATTGACGCGACCCTCCTGGGCTCTTTCAGAGAGTGATTGTTGAGCTGTAATGCGTCAGGGAAAGGCCGGATGGTGGAGCTTGGGGGCAGTACGCGTAGCGACGACCCGGCCCCATCTTGTGTAGGCATCTCGGTTCAGATACTAATGGCCTGCAAGTAGTGGTGTACGTGAGACTGAAGCTGCGGAGTCCTCCCCACTCGGCAGATCAATCGTTGTCTTCGACTTCTTCATCTTCATCGTTGTCCTCATAGGGGGCCTTCAATCCGTTCTGTATCCACCCCGGTTTAGGCCATGCTCGTGCAACAGCCTTGCCCCTGATTAGAGCCAGCGGCAATGGGCCAAACATCCTCGAGTCCCTAGAATGAAAGAGGTTGTCTCCCACAACCCAACAGTGGCCTTCCGGGACCTGCACAGCATCAGACGAAGCCCCCAATCACCATCCAACCACCACACTAACCTGCACCATCGTCCCTTCTCCTTTTCCCGGCGTGTCTCGCAAGACGAAGTCCCCCGGCATGCCCAGCACCCTCTTCATCGCGTACTCGCCGTCCTTGACCGGATGCAGGAAGCTGACTATATCGCCGACCTCGACGTCTCTGCCCCGCCGGAAGTGCTTGGAGATGACGACCGAGTCGCCGCTGGCCGCGAGCGTCGGGATCATCGAGTAGCCCCATATGGGACTGATGCTGTAGGCGTAGTTGACGAAGACGTGGCCCAGCAAGGACCCGCCCACTGTGTATTCGGCGACTTTGGTCCAGTAGCTGAGTTTGGGTGAGGCGCGGATGTACTCCCTGAGCTGGGCGAAGCTGCGCCATATCATGTTCGAGTTGCGCTCAATGGCGCGCGTACGGATCCGTGGAAAGCTGACGTTTGGGGTGAGAACGAAAGAGCGTTGTTAGGGAGCTGGGGCCAAGGTCTGAGGTGCGCTTGAACGACAGCTGCGAAGCTGTTCCTTGGACATCTACACAACGGTTGATGCTGTATGGCAGTTACAGGATGGATCCATACCAATCTGTCTGTAGTACACCCTAGCAGCAACCACGGCATCGTCCAGGCCACACAATTCCTTGAGATGCTACATAGAAATTCCTCCTACAGTCTTAGCCCTGTACTGTTTGGGCAAGAGCGCTAAAGACACCCAGGTCCATGGCCGTAGCTTCGTCGCACTAGCAGCAATTGCAACAGCGAGCCCTCATCCAACTCACTGCTGTGCAGAGTCCAGCATGATCAGTCTTCCTCCTCTTCAAAATGTCGCACATGACGTTGCCGCAGACAGATCTCGACGATGCCATCTTAGACCTCATCGTCACCTACCACGACCTGAACCCGCCCGGCGTGGACGAGTTGGCCGAGGAGCCGAGCCCCCTTGACTTCATGCGGTATGCGGCCAGGAACAGGCCGTTTGTCGTCAGGGGCGCTGCGAACGAGTGGAAGGCGAGGAGGAGGTGGAACGCTGAGTATTTGACGGGCGTTATGCGGAGTCAGCCTGTTAACGTGGCTATCACACCTCACGGGTAAGTGACTGATGGTGCTTCAAATGTCGAAACAGTCATGGTCTCGAAGTCAGTGGAAACAATGCAACTTGTAAAGCTGCAAGTTTATAGTTGCACTGTCGAGTACAAATGCAACATCTGTTATAAAACAGGTCTGCTCTCAGAGCTCCTCGTTCAACCACTACACCCTGTCCCTGGTTTGTTTACTTGCTTTGCAGTCCGGTACACTACCGTTTCTTTCTATCCTTCTATACGCCCCGTCCTATGCAAAAGAAATCTGTGTTGTACACGCGCTATTCGCACGTCAATAACAATCTCTGCAGAAACGCAGATTCCGTAGTTGAGGACTCTCAAGGATCCCTCCACTTCGTAAAACCCTACGACACCACCGAGCCCTTTGAATCTGTGCTCCGTGACATTCAAGCGCAAGAAGCGGACACCTCGCCCAGCGGGCCCATCAAATACGCTCAAACCCGTACGCCCCCCCCCCCCGTCCCCTCGTCTTCTCATCCCTCCCGCTTTCTTCTTGCCCCTCCACTCCCAATCTCGGCCAAGATCCGTTTCCCTTTGTTAGTTTTCTACCTATTGATCTGATCTTCAAAAGAAAACGACAACCTCCGCAACGAATATTCGCCCCTCTTCGCCGACGTGCCGGCCTCGATCCCCTTTGCGCGCATCGCGCTGCAGCACGCGCCCGAAGCCATCAACTTCTGGCTTGGCAACTCGCACAGCGTGACGGCGCTGCACAAGGACAACTACGAGAACATCTACGTGCAGGTCTTGGGGCGAAAGCACTTCGTCCTGCTGCCGCCGGTCGAGGCGGCGTGCGTGAATGAGCGCATGCTGCCGAGTGCGACGTATGCGCACGTGAGGCGGCGCAAGCAGGAAGAAGGAAGGGACGACGGTGGTGATGCCGGTGATAGGGAGGTCGGAAGTGCGAAGGGAGACGGCGAAGAGGAAGAGCAGCTGGAGATGCGAGCGGACGACCCGGCGCAGGAAGTGCCGTTTGCGACGTGGGACCCCGACGAGCCCGAGAGGCGACTGACGCAGTTTTCGCGGTTGTCGAGACCAGCGAGGGTGACGTTGGAAGAGGGCGATATGCTGTATCTACCCGCGCTGTGGTGAGCCGTCTTCCACCCTCACACTATCTCCTGACCCCTTCTCCAACACCAATCGCTGATTCCTGGATGGAAAGGTATCACAAAGTCTCGCAGAGCTGCTCACACGAGGGCCTCTGCTGCGCCGTCAACTACTGGTACGACATGGACTTCGCAGGCTCCTTCTACACCCTGTGCTCTTTCGCTCGCAACGCTGGCCTGCTGGCGACGGGCACGGCGCCCAAGGATCTGGGCGGGGCGCGTGGACATCTAGACGTGTAATATTAATCCTTCGTAGTGTAGGATGAGCCTGGAGGCTAAGAGAGAGAGGGTGATAGGGTATCTTCGCACGCGCCAATACGTTCTAGGGAGGTTGTGAATGAACGCCGAAAACGCTGATGCTGCGTGTTTCGATGCGCCATCACACCACATTACGTTACTTCCGCCGGACCTTGATGCCTCCCACGGTCCTGACGCTGCCCCAAACACTGTCGGAGACCTTGATCGGCAACTTCCGCCCTTTCAGGCATTGATCAATCAGCCACATGCCGACGACAAACTCCTCCTTCGACAGCCTGCCCACACCTTGGGTGTCCACAAGACCCCACACCTCTTCTAACACGTGCTCGGGCAGACGAGAGCGTGACCAGATGTCGCGCACGACGAGGCTGCATACTTGCTCATTGACCGTGTTCGCGACAGCGGGCGTTTGGAGGTTGACCTCTTCGAGTACGACGTGCAAGCCTCTGTTGGCAGCCCATACACCTTCGTACCGCTTCCGTTCGCGCTCGG
Organism: Cryomyces minteri; assembly: GCA_005059845.1. Taxonomy (NCBI): domain Eukaryota; kingdom Fungi; phylum Ascomycota; class Dothideomycetes; genus Cryomyces; species Cryomyces minteri. Next base: position 938 of record NAJN01000795.1, on the reverse strand, counting down.
TGATGGCGTCGCGCCACCGTTTGCGGTCGCCTTCGTGGTGCTTGTTCGGATGCTTCCGCATCAGCCGCTTCTTCTTGTGCTTCTGATAGGGGCCTTCGTCCTCACTGTCGCTGCTCGACGGCTCCTTGCGCATTGTGTGGCGCATGCCTTTCTTGGCCGGACTGGGAGTGCGTGAGTTGCGGAATAGGTGGTGAGACTTGTGATGCTTCTCGTAAGAATGGTTTTGAGGACGCCGCCGAGGCTCCATCGGGAGCGGCTTCGAATGGCTGATGGATGGGGAGGGAAGCCGAGCTGACGCTAGCGTCGAGGCTACTATTGCGTTTGCCAGGGAGTCACCGGTCATGTGAGGCGTGACTCGCCGGCCGTACAGCTGGCGATAACTTGCTGCAATGGATGGCGAGGGTGAGACTGAAAGCTCAGGAGGTGGAGGCATAGATAGTTTGGGATGCTCAGTGGTTGAGTGTAGAGCCTGTGTGGTACACGTGCTTGTGCCGGCCATTCTAGAGGGTAGGTCCTTCCCTCTGACGCTGGCTTCTGCGTTCTTTGTTGCCGTTTGCTGTGGAGCAGGCTTTGGTCTAAGCTCCGGTGCGGACGTGTAGGGCGATTTCGAAGGATGGTCGGCAAGAACTTTGTCTGAGCGAGCGCGCGAGAGTGGCCTACGTAGGCGCACATCCGGGACCACCGAAACGGGCAGCGGTGCAGTATTAAGCAAGTGTCTTGGGTCACCTCGCCTTGAAACCTCCTGCTCCTCGGAAGCGCGATAGGATGCACGCTCACGACCTGGGTCCAATATAGAGGAGAGACTGCTCTGATACGGGTCACTTTTCAATGCAGTCTTTGGGAACAACGCAGCCGGACTATTCATGGAACGTGGCCTCAAGGGCTTAGGTGATCTGATCGGGAGTCTCTCTGTTTGAGATTGGACTTCCGGCAATGTG
>NAJN01000794.1:0-17214 GCA_005059845.1 Cryomyces minteri | reverse complement strand
CCCAGGCATTACCGACGAGCTCCTAACTCGCCTATCGCAAGAGGCGGCCCGCCTAGAATCTGCCATCACCCAGCTCGAGGCCGAGCACGTCCGCATCAAGCAGGCCATGGACACGCAGTTCGACCATCTGACAGCGATCCGCTACCGCCTGCACGCCGTCTTCTTCCACCGCGGCGGCATGCGCGGCGGCCACTACTGGATCTGCATCCACGACCACCGGCGCAACATCTGGCGCAAGTACAACGACGACAAAGTCAGCCTGATCAGCCAAGAAGACGTCTTCAAGGAGGACCCCGTCGACAAGGGCAAGGCGACGCCCATGTTCCTCGCGTACGTCGCGGCGGACAGGTTGGACGAGCTGGTCGAGCCGCTGCACCGCGAGCCTGTCGAGCCGGTGGACACGCGGGCGCAGGATGCGGTGCGAGACGAAGCGGCGAATCAGATGCAATGGGGCGATGGGCGCGCCGATGAGGCGTGGGCTCCTACGGAGACGACGTTGCTGGAGCCGACGAACGGGTGGGATGACGATCGGGTTGACGACGCTGCGGCGGGGACGTGGTAGATGGTACACCGACTGGGGTACACAGCTTTCTGCGTCGAGCGTTGAGCGTTCTGTGCGTTGGCTTGCTACGGAATACCACATCGTGCGCCGCCATCCCGCGGCGCCATCTCTTCATCGTGCGTGCACATTGCGCAAATCGGCTGCTGCCGTCCTGCCCCGCGTAGCTTGCTTGGGCACCTGGCCTTTATTATACTCTACAGAAGCCTCGTACCCTATTGATGTTGCTCTTCCACACACAACCGATGCACAACCACACCCCTGTCCCCCCTGCCTCCCTCAACTTCTTTCCAGAAAACGCCCCTCCGACCCGCTCCTCCCATGCAAAACACGGCAGATGCATGTGCACCCACTCTCTGCCCCCCCCTCTCAAAAAAATATACACAAACCCATACACTCCCTCTTTCTCCTCCCAAACTATCACGTTCCCAGCCGCTGCGAGCTCCCAATGTACGACAGCGGCACGCCGCCGTCGGGCCCACTCAGCGTAGGCGCGGCGTGCGGAGTTGTCGTTGTGGGCAGGACGCCATAGCGGCCGTAAGTCTTCTGATCGATGGAGACGTAGTGCGGCAGGCGGCCGAGCAGGTTCAGCTTGCCTTCTATGAAGCGCAGGATGCGCTCGGGCGGGACGAGGAATCTGATGTAGTTGAGTCCCCCTGCGACGAGACATGCGCCTCGGTCAGCGATCCGTACGCATAGTCGCGGTGGAGGAGGGAGGAAGGAGACGAGGGGCATGAGGAGCAAGGGGAGGGTGGACGCACAGAGATACCCGATTGCAGCGCCGCAGAGGTGCCCGATCAGACTCGTGTGCGGGACGAGGAAGCTGACGAAGAGGATGATCACGAGCGGCGTCGTCCACGTCGGGATCTTGACGTCGCCGAGGCTGAAACAGGGGTGCGCTTTGTAGGTCTTCATGGCCTCGCTGGCGAGGAGCAGGAAGACCCAGATGCTATCGTCTCTCGCGTCAGCCCGTTTGCTTCCTCGTTGAGCTTCTGGTGTGTTCGGCCGAGCGACCGCACGCACCTGGCGCCTTGTATGGCCGTGTTGCTCCGTAGCAGCAGCCGCTCGATGCCGATGTAGATTCCGCCCGGCAGGAGGCCGAATGCTGAGGGTGTCAGCGTATCGGAGCAGGGTCTGATGGGTGTTGACATGACCCACGTCCCGTGAAGAGTGAGAGTGTGACGAGCGTGCCGTGCTCAGCTTCGAAGCGCTCGAGGAGCGGCGCTAGGGCGAGCAGGTTGAAGAGCATGTGGATGAAACCCATGTGTATCAAGGGATAGGTGTTGAGGCGGTACACTGTGCGTGAATGGAACATTAGTTTCGTTTGTGTTATACACGGAGTCGTCTGTATAGATGGAACGCTGAGCGCAGGGGCTCGTATGAGAACAGTGATACGGAAAAACGAGCTTGACACCACTCTTCCCCGGCAGATGCTACGATTAAGGAGGAGGACTTGAAATGGAACATTTACTCACTGGTGGCCAGGCCAACCTTCTCGGGGACCAAAGAGCCCCAATCGCGCAGCCATGTGAGTGGTATGCTGGCGGCCCAAAGAGCGACAATCACGGCAAGCAGTATACGCGTGCACAGAGGGATCCGATATATCCAGGAGCGAATGCGCCGTGGGTCGAATTGGAGGAAAGAAGGTGCCATTTGTGGTCGAAGTGAGCACAGGAAGGGGGGGGGGGTTGCTCGTCACAAAGTCGCGTTTCTCTCCTCCGCCGCGGACTCTGGGGAGAGCTTGGACTTGAACTCGACTTCTGCAGATCAACTCCCATTTGCACCGAGTCAATGGCAACAGTGCGATAACAGGAGCTTCTCCTCGTCCGGAAGCCTTTGAGCCATGTCTTTGCTATGTAACGTCTCCGCACCTCATCATCCATGCCCTACCCTCGCTGACGCCGACCTCAGCGGCACTCCTCGCTCTCCGCCGCGACCCCCGAATCCTCAGGCTTCCTCCTTACGTCTCCGCCCTGTGCATCCTCATTGGCGTGGGGTGGTTGTTGCTCCTACCACTGAACGAGTACTCGAGGCACACATACGTCTCGGAGAACGCCATCCTGCCGGGCCAGGTGCATACCTATTTCGGTGGCAGCGAGCACAATATCTTCAGAGCCTACAGGCATGAGGTCGCGGGTCTGGCAGAGAGTTCGGAGGAAGAGTAAGGCAGACAAGTCGTGAGTAACGAGTAGGGGGCTGATTGGTTCTCGGGGACAGACGCGTGGGAAAGCTCGGGGATATCTTCAGATCGTCTGGATTGAAGGTGGCAGCTCAGAAGTACGAGTACACTGCCGCTGGCAGGAACACCACCGGCAAGAATGTCTATGCTATACTCCAAGGTCCAAGAGCAGATGCCACCGAGGCCGTGGTTCTCATAGCAGCGTGGCGGAACATGGACGGCGTACTCAATCAGAGCGGAGTTGCACTGGTCCTGACGCTGGCGAGGTATTTCAAGAGTGAGTGTCCATCACGACCATCTGAAAGACCACAGAGAGTAACAAGCTACCAGGATGGTCCGTCTGGTCCAAGGACATCATCTTCCTCATCCCCTCCGACAGCACCGCCGGCCCGCAAGCCTGGGTTGATGCCTACCATTCCGGCCACGATCCCGAAACCATTGAATCCCTCCCTCTCAAGAGCGGCGCTCTCCAAGCCGCCGTCGCTGTTGACTACCCTGCCGGTCCGTGGGGCCACCGCTTCGACAAACTACACATCATCTACGATGGCATCAACGGGCAGCTCCCGAACCTCGACCTCTTCAACACAGCCGTCAGCATCGCGCGCGGGCAGATGGGCATCGGCTGTACGATCCAGCGTATGTGGAACCACGGAGACATTTACTCCGAACGCTTGCAAACGATGCTCAGGGGCATGCTCAGCGCCGGGCTGGGCCACGCGACGGGCCCGCACAGCAGCTTCATCCCGTACCACGTCGACGCCATCACGCTGCAGACAGTGGGCGACGGGTGGCACGACGAGATGAGTCTGGGGCGCACGGTGGAGAGCCTCTTCCGCAGCCTGAATAACCTGCTCGAGCACCTGCACCAGAGCTTCTTCCTCTACCTGCTTATGCACGCCAACCGCTTCGTCAGCATCGGCACCTATCTGCCCAGCGCCATGCTCGTCGCCGTCAGCTTCACCATCGCATCTATCGCCTTGTGGGTGCAGAGCGGCCGGCCGACGGAGAAAGCCACCGTTGGTGTGTGGCACTCAGACGAGGCAGACGCGAAGAAACAGGACGTGACTGTCGTCGAACAGGACGGCATGACGGCTCTGATATCCACCGCAGAGCTCAAAGTCGTCGAGCGACACATGCTGCTCCCCATCGCCTTCGTCAGCGCCGCGCACTTCCTCAGCCTGCTGCCCCTTTACATCTTCACCCACGCATCCGCAACGGTACGTCCCGCCAACACCTCTGCCACAACCCCACTCCCCCGCTCTCCCACACAGAACACACATGTACTGACCAGCCTGGCAACGCATCACAGACCCTAACCACGACCTTTTATGCCTTCGCAGCCAGCACCGCCCTGCTCCCCGCACTAAGCGCCGTCGCCCTATTCCGCCTCTTCGCCCCGACTTCGCAACAGTGGGCCCTCACGGCCTGCTTCTCGCTCCTCCTGCTCGGCCTCTTCCTCTCCGCGCTCGCGACTCTCAACTTCTCCCTCGCGATCCTCGTCGGCGTGCTCGCGAGCCCGCTGTGTCTCGTGCCCGCCCTCATCACACCGACTCCTTCCCGCACGTCCGTCCCATCCGCGTCCGTCGCAGCTGGCGCAGACACCTCCTCCTCACATCGCACAACCAGCACCGGCATCGGCGGCAGTGTCGCAAATGTGACGCTCTACGTACTCCTACTCGCCGCCTCCCCGCCCGCCCTGCTGCTCGCGGCATGCCACTACTGGAACGCGAATGTAGGCGCCGTGCTGGCCGCCGCAGGAACGGCGTGGCATATGCAGGGCGCGTGGACGGGCGTCGTGGTCTGTTTGGTGTGGTGGCCGGCGTGGTTCGTCGCCGCTGTCGGAGTGGCTGCCGGGGGTTTGGGGCTGTGAGAGGGATGGATGGCCCGATAGACGGACGGACTAATGGTCGAAAACGCGTTAGAGCATGCTTGGGAACAGGTCGTGCTGTGTAGCATTGGGTCCGTTATGCGCGTGGCTGTACGTGTCTTCAACGAGCACGTCACTAGGAGTATGCCAGATCCCCGTCACACTGCTATCAAAGATAATCGATGCAATCTGGCTTGAGAGGTTCTTTGTTTGGAAAAAGGCCGGCAGGGCCGAGTGCTCTACGGACCAGAAACCGTCTACCTGCGGTGCGGGATGCTTATCCTAGTGCAGTACACACGCCCCCGATTCTCGGAAAGGGCAACCGATGTTACGACCCGAAGCTGCGCCCCTGTTCCCGCAACCAACACACGTGTCGCTGCCGTGGCAGTGCCCGATACGGGGAACAGTGTACCCCCTTCAACCATCCTCTCCGCATGGGCGGAGCGGGTTCAAATCCACCCAGAATTCTCGGTCCCCGCCCTATGCAGCCCACACGTCCTTCCCCACGCCCTCAATCCAGTTCCCTAGCTGGTTGACGCTCGAGTCCCACTCCTTCAGCCGGCCGCGCATGCCCTCGATCTGCTTCATATCAAGCACTTTCGGCTGGACCCAATTGATGCGGGCGATCTCGGCGACCTGGTCGATGGTACCCTTCAGCAGGCCGAGGCTGAGCGCCTTCATGATGAGGTGCTCGATCTCGTTGGGCTGGACCTTTGTCTCGTCGGCGATGGTGGCGAAGGTCATTGCGCGGTCGTGGGGCGGGCGGCGGAAGACGGTTTCGGTGAGGGCGGCGAGGGAGATCTTCTGGTACAGGAAGATCTGGTGCGTTTTGAGCAGCTGGTCCTTGGAGATATTGCCGGCCAGCACATCGTAGGCGCGCAGGTCGCCGCGGTTGAAGGCGAAGAGCAGATCCCGCAGCCAGGAGTGCGGCGACTTGTTCAGCGAGTCGAGGATCGGGTGCAGCAGGAGCTCGCCGAAGTTGTAGATCGAGTCGGACACTAGTGCGGCGATGCTGAGATCGTAGGCGCGGGACTGTCGCTCTTCGGATGTGAGGTCGGCGACGTCCACGCAGGCCAGGAAGAGGAGCGCGTTTTTGTAGTAGGATGCGAATTCGTGCTTGGCCTGTAGATGTCAGCATGCTTTGTCTGATGCGTTCTGGACTGTCTTACGTGGTAGTAGTCCGCGTTGGCGCGGTAGAATGATGCATGCACGACCGTCTCCACCGAGTCGAAGCTGTCCAGCACCGACTCCGCCAGATCCAGATCTTTCCGCGCTCCGTCATGGTCTCCCAGCCGTAGCTTGACGCTTGCTACTGCTACTGTGGCATATACAAATGCGTCTTGTGATGCTGGTTTGTTGACTTCTTCCGCGAGGGTCGATAGAAAGGTAAGGCGTTCCTGGTCGTCTGGAGGCCGCCAAGGTCAGCGTCATGGAGGGTCGTGAGGCGAGGATGTACCAACCTTTACACTGTGCTGCAGCACTCAGGCCTAACGTGACAAGCTTCAGCTGGTTTATCTTGGCAGCGAAAGTCTTGATGAAATGGTTGTAGAGCGGTAGCCGTTGGTGTTCTGTCCCGGGGAGATTGAAGTATTGCACCAGTACGTCTGTGAGCTCGTGCCATAGCTTCTTCTCGTGGTGGTCCTCGAACTGGATGAACATGTGCTGGAAGTCTTCCGGCGCCGCGTCTCGTTGATCGGAGAGCAGGTTAGGTATCGTATCGATGTCCATATTTGCCATGGATGCGGAGGGTTGCTGCCTCGTTCGTGTACTGGAGTGCGTCTCGGGCCTCTGATCTCTGGCCTCTTGCAATACAGTGTGTGTGGAGTGGGTGGCTGGACGGTAGTGGTGGATGTTGTATTGCTGAAATGTTGATGGAGAGCAGGAGCTTGCCTTCACAATGTTCGGAGCTCTCACGTCTCAAACACATCGGGACTTGCCCGAGCCGACCTCGAGACGACGAAGACGACAACCGCATCACTTCCTCACATCTCACACCCCTCTCCGAATCCCCACTCCGCCGCAATGAGTCCACTGGGCGGCCGGACGATGGCTCTACATAGGCAATGCTGCCGGTCTGGCATTGCTGCCGCCGCAGTCACATCGAAGACCGTTTCCGCGGCCCAGAGGAGGGGCCTTCAGGACGTCGCAATCACTCGTACTGGCAAGCCCATTATAAGAGTCGCCGGTGGAAGGTCAGTGGGAATGTCACGAGAGAGAAGATCGCTCTAGAGCTATGCTGACGGTCATGGCGTCCAGATCATCACTCGGAGGTACAGCGCGCCATGAGCCCTACATGGACTGCAGCAACTGACATTGCCCGCAAGGTCACACCGCAACCGTGTTCGGCGCCACGGGTTTCCTCGGACGATACCTGGTGAACAAGCTTGGTGCGCCATCCCCTCACAAACTATGGATCCAACAAGCCTAATCGGAGGGGCATACAGCGAGGAATGGATGTACCGTCATAGTTCCCTTCCGCGAGGAGATGGCAAAGCGGCATCTGAAGGTGTGCGGAGATCTTGGAAGAGTGGTGTTCATGGTATGGCGAGGTCTCTTCTCTCCGTGGCAGCTTGGCCAGCGACTTACGACGGGCTAGGAATTCGACCTTCGCAACACCGACTCGATTGAAGAGAGCGTACGACACTCGGAAATCGTCTACAACCTCATCGGAAGAGACTACCCCACAAAGTAGGCAGATTCAACCCTCTCGACTTCTGAAAAGCCAAATCTCACAACTCACCCCAATAGGAACTTCGACCTCGAAGACGTGCACGTAGAAGGCACCGAGCGCATCGCCGAAGCCGTCGCGAAATACGACGTCGATCGCTTCGTGCAAGTCTCCTCGCACTCGGCCTCCAAGAACTCGCCGTCGGAGTTCTACCGAAGCAAAGCGCGCGGTGAAGAGGTTGCCCGCAGCATCTTCCCCGAAACGACGATCGTACGCCCCGCGCCCATGTTCGGGCACGAGGACCGCCTGCTGAACACGCTGGCCGGCGTCACGAACCTGATCACCTCCAACCACATGCGCGAGCGCTTCTGGCCCGTGCACGTCATCGACGTCGCCAGCGCGCTCGAGACGATGCTGCAGGACGACAACACGGCCTCTGAGACGTATGAGCTTTACGGGCCGAAGAACTACTCGATGGGCGAGATTGCCGACATTGTCGACAAGGAGATCATCAAGCACCGTCGTCACGTCAACATTCCGAAGCGCATCCTGAAGCCCGTGGCGAATTTGCTGAACAAGGCGCTCTGGTGGCCGACGATGTCGGCGGACCAGGTGGAGCGCGAGTTCGTTGATCAGACGATCGACCGTAAGGCGAAGACGTTCAAAGACCTGCAAATCGAGCCTGCGGAGCTGCAAAATCTGACCTACTACTACCTGGTGAGTTTCCGAGGCAATCTATCCTTTCCTCTCCTGCCCCCCTTCCACGATACTTAGGGCAATTTGCATGTGTGAGCAAGTAAGTGAACAACTAGCTAACAACAACATCTTTCCCCCTTCCTAGCAAGGATACCGCAGCGCCGCCTTCTACGACCTCCCGCCGCAGACGGAGCGGGAGAAGCGCGAGGAGAAGAAGTACCTGCACGTCATCGACGACCAGTAGTAGTTTCATTTTATGTTTTCGGGCCTTGTACATAGCTCCGTTTTCCGCTTCACAAACAGGTGTATGGGCATTCCTTGAACGAGACTACCGCTCTGACTACGAATGCCGCCGTGAAGGAAATACGCCCTATATGCAGGGAAACGAAGGGGGTTCCGCATGCCATGCAAATCCTGCGTACCCTGTGCCCCGTAAACCAGCAATCGTGCACGCCCCTGAAAATCTTCCAGCGCCCGCCACATGCACGACCCAACACGCGGCCTGACAATCCCGATCACCAAGATCCCAAAGATCCCGTGATCCTGCGTCGTACGTCGCGCGCGCAACCCCACACCGTGCTGGACGGTTCAGGCGCCGTCGAGATCGCGCACAATGTAGAAGAGCAGGTACGCGTTCGCGTCGAGCACCTCGCGCTCGGCGACGAGCACGACCTTGCTGTCGTCGAACAGGAACCAGTCGTCGGCCTCGCGGCTGTAGCTGACGTAGTGGCCCGTGTCCAGCTTGCCCTTGTGCACGACGACGCTGGAGAGCTCGTAGATGGCCGTGGACGCGTGGCCGTCCGCTTTCTTCAACCCTTCGCCGGCCTCGGAGCCACTCTGCTGCTGACTCTGACGCTGCCACCGTGTCGTGTACGGGTACATGTCCAACTGCAGCGGGAACGCAATCTTGGCGTCGAGTTTGGACGACGTGGCTTTCGAGTGCTCGAAGCGCTTGAGGTGGATGGGCAGCACGGGCGGCAGCGTCTGCACCGATGACCGCTTCTCGGCTGCTTGGTGGCTGTCGCAGTTGCGGCACGCGTAGTCGGCTGCGGCGAGCTTCTCCGCGCTCGTGAAGCGCTCGAGACAGCTTTGCAAGTTGATCGACTCGTCGGACCCTGCTGCTGCTGCTGCGGCGGCTGCGGCGGCGGCGGTGGCGACTTTGCCTTGCGCTTGCGCGAGCCGCTTGCGGCGTACTTGTGTGCGGAGATCGAGGCTGAGGTCCATGATGGGATCGAGAGCTGTGGTGACGTTGTAACAGTTGGAGCATGTGACGGTGCTCTGCAGGGTGCCATAGAAGACCTGATGAATAACGCATTCGCAGTCCGCTGCCTTGTGCTGCTCATCATCGGCTGTGTCGCTGTTGGCGAGGTGCAGCGAGTTGAGGATGAATTGCATATACTCGTGGGCGTCTTGCTGCTTGTGGCCGGCCAGGGCTTGTGCGCCCATCCAGCTGCCCAGCAACATGCCCACGGCGCCGTAGCCCTCGGCTTTCTCGTACGAGTAGAACTCTTGGAACATCTCATCCATGGCGCAGCTTGTGCACGCTTCGCGGTCACACTCGGCAGAGCGGTGGCCCTCGGCGAGGTAGAAGGCTTTAATGAAGGGGTTGTGGATCAAGGATTGCAGGATTACGCTCATGAAGCACGTCTGACCCATGTTGTAGAGGCCTCGGAGGCCATTGGCGCGGCAGGGTATGGAGGTAGAATTGAGGGAGACGACTCTGGCGTCTTCAGAGCTGTAGAGATCTTCGAGTTTCCGCTTCTTGCGACCTGCTCTCTGTGTAAGCCACTGCAGTGTCAGGAGGTGTAGAGCATCTACCCTTCTGCAGTCGGAGCTCTTCAAATGTCGTATCATAGACGAAGTCGCGACACTCCTGGCAGTAAAGACAGCCACTTCTTGACTCGACGGCTTGTTCTATTGTTAGTCGAGCACTTGATGCTATGGTATGACTTGGATAGCCATACAGAATACATGTAGTTTCGCTTTTCCGTGTCTATTTCTTACTGCTGGTGTGCTAATAGTGGGACATTGCAGGCAAAGGTAGTTGGGCGTAAGAGCTGTAGTACTCGTGCCATCGCTCTTGTATGTTTGTGGAGTAACGACGTGTCCTTCGTGTATGGTCTGCAGTATTAAGGAGTACTGTTGAAGGGAGAGCTTTCGGGCTTGGCTGAGGAGGCTCTGGACATGTTCTGCATTGCTCACATAAGCGTTGGTCGGGGCTATGTTGTCCACGAGACTCCCCACTCACCGCAGCCGTAAGACCCACTTGCTGTGTTGCTGGAAGCATTTGCTGTATTAGAGGCCTGCTTCTTCATGACCTTTGGAGACGCCAGGGTCGTCGATTGGGTCATGGTGGCCATGCTGTATGCTTGGATGTGTAGACCTCCGACAAGATACAGTGAGGCGTGCAAAAAGACTACATGGCTCGACGTTCACCGTGAAACAAGAGGTAAACGCCAGTGTGTAAATCTCCAAAAAGTGAGCGTTTTACGTCGGAGGTCAGGTAAGGTAACTTATCGGTACCTGCATGCATGTGAGAAGCCACGACGGGCATTTGAGCCACACGCGCCGATCTCCCGTATCTCCATTATTTCTAGACACACAAGCCACCTCCGCAGAAGGGCAAAAGATCTTTTTTGGCTGGCAAGGCCAGCCAAACCGATGCTTTGAACACGGGATTTGCGTGCACACAGCAGCGGTTTCCTGGAGATGCTAATATAGTCTTTAGTAGGCACCGTCTGATCGCCCCTGTTACGTCGATGTTACATGACTCGGACTGTGTTACATACGATCTGTGGGCCAATTGCCAGTCTATTGGATAACTCTTGTGTTGAGAGTGACAGTCACGTGAGAAAGCAAGGTGATAAGGGCTCGTAAGCCCTTATCACCTTTTCAGTAAGCGAGGTCACGTAACTTCCGCCGGGAGGCTCGGCTAACTGTCTCTAGCTCTCTATGAGGGCCATCAGACGGTGTCGATCAACTCCTTGAAAGGGCATCCGAATGCGCCAAGGCCAAAAAGATCGTTGATGACAGGACTCGAACCTGCGCGCCCGAAGGCAACAGATAGCTGAACAGATAGTTCAAGTCTGTCTCGTTAACCACTCCGACACATCAACTCGATGGGAGCTGGCTTAACTTCGGTACTACATAACCTTAATTGGGACCTTCCATAACCGTCACTGTGGGCTCCTTCAATGACCTCAAACATGCTTCAATATGTGGAGATCACTTCTAGATCGAACAAATATTAGGGTCGATGTAGTCGGAGTGGCTAACGAGACAGACTTGAACTATCTGTTCAGCTATCTGTTGCCTTCGGGCGCGCAGGTTCGAGCATCTCGTGCCGCAGGCCGGAGCTTCGCTCCTCCCTGCGGCACCGAATGTCGTCCAAGGTACGGACGAAAGGTCGGGGCGGTCATGGAGATCTCAAGAGTGCTTCTGCTACGGGCTATCCCTCGCCATTCACAAGCTGCTCCACAAAGCACTTTCGCTAGCGTGTTTCAGGCGATAGCCAGCAGTACACGCAGTAAGATCTATAGAGCGTTTTGCAACCACTTGTACTACTGGGTTCTGGCACAAGTATCGTAGGAACTCCGCCTTCCGGTCTGCAGGTTGTATATCTAGACCAACTGTACGCTGAGGGTTCACCGGCGGCGCCGAGTGTACGAGGAACACTAGGTCGTATAGTGCTTTGCGGATGTTTTTGCTCTTCCAGCCTCGCTCATCTGCAGCCTCAACGAGGTCTCGTGCTATATCGTTGACCGTTTCTCTTTGCCCTTCCGTACAATGCTGATGCGAGTCGGGTAGCCACTCTAGTTCGTAGTCGTCTAAGGAGTCGTATACTAGAGCGTAGAGCTGTCCATAGAACTTTGGACTACTGCTCTCGAGGGTTCGTAAGACTTGGGTATTAGGTTCGGGCCATCGTGCTAATAGCGTTAGCATTACGTTCCTCAGTTTATGACGACCGCTGACGGCACTTACTGATAGTATCGGACATGTTGTATAGCTGCCTATAACCGACGGACGCGTCCGGATAAAGAATTCAATGCTGTGAACGGCTATGCGAGCACTCGTGGTGCTGTAAGAAGACGCCGAATGCGTGTGAGATATAACTATCGACTGCAGGTCATGATCGTGGCAGTCGAGGTACTTCTGCAACGGGCTCGTGCTGAGTTCTATACGCCTGTCACTGCTGCTGCTACTACTGGCTATCATTCAAGACATAAGAGCACAGCTCCTACACGAGGTAGCTCGTAGATCTTAGGCTATAGCCTGTGGTAAATGCAGCTCTAACGTCTCTCGACTGCCACGACCAATGGCCTGTAGTCTCTGTCAAGTTCCTCAGCTTGTGACGACCGAAGAAGACACTTACTGATGGTATCGGAAATGCTGTATGGGTTGTAGCCGAGATATCATATATGGCATGCTGAGATCTATGCATTGCACGTTTTCTTGTATCCGCTACCATCCTCTCCATCGCAGCCACACATCGCGGATGATGTCGCTATCATTTGTATCGGAGTCGACCACGAAATACCATCCGAATCCCGCTCCAGCGATACAAGCGTGATTCGGCCACAACAGTAACTTCTCCCCGATTTTCAGCTGCCTCATGTTCTCCTGGGGTCCTTCCCAAGTCAAGATGCCGTGCTCCTGACTGATACGACCGACGATCCATCCCGTTTTGTCGGCTTTATCATCCTCGATATCGTACACTGGGCCCGTTTTCGACGCTCCGTCGGCCGTCCAACCAGACACAACAGCCCAGCCAGGATAGCTCTTGCACGGTTCGCGACCCAGCGCCAGACCACCGGCTGCAATAAGCGCTTCGGGTTTCCCACGTTCTGGATAAAGACTCGCCACTTCCACCAGCACACGCAGGGCCAGATTCTCCCGAGATAGGTAAGGAAAACCATGGTTTGAGTAAGCGGGCCTTGCTCGCGTGGCCAGCTGCTGCAGGTCCAGGACTGGATACACGCCAGCGTGCAGTTCTACGTTGTACCTGCCCTTCACGCGCTCGAATCTCTGCATCGCTTCAGCCATTTCTGGCGTTTCGTCGAACAGATTCTGTGCTGCCGTCGCAGTGGGTGTTGCGCCAAGGGACAAAGTGATCCTTCTCGCGTCACCATCGAAAGAATAAAGGTTGGTCGCAACATCTGCTGCATCAGCCAGCCGCTCTGTTTCGAGAGTAAGATAGTTTACTGCTTCTGCAGACGAACTGGCAGCGTAGCTGCTTCCCATGTGACTGTAGAAGCCAACGAGTTCGAAACTGCTATGGCGTTGCTGAATCTTGCGTAGGACGTCTCTCAGTTGTTTGGACTCCGGACTGGCACCAGACCGATGGTAGCCTGTGTCAACTTTGACGAACAGGCTGATTTTCCCTGGCCAGACACCATTTGGGAGGTCAGACAACTCGTCTAGTGTGTCGGGATGATCGACCAGCACGCTCACAGAGCTAGGGCCAAGAAGTCTTGATAATACGCCAAGACGCCGAATGCTTGACAATGGGGCAGGAAGACCGTACAACATCTAGGATGAAGCGTCACTGTTGGCCAGGTGTTCGGCCGAGGGTCCGGTGGTGACTCACGTTCACTTCTTTGCCCTGACTTTGGCATTCCTGCAAAAACGGAAGTAGCTGCTCGGCTTCGGCCAGCGTAGAGACAACCACTTTGACGAATTTTGAGTCTTCTCCGACTTGCAAACGAGTGAGCTGTGTGGTCTTGAGACGGATAGATGGTACGTTAGGATCTCCTCAATAGAACAGTCTTTGAAAGCATGAAGCACAGAGCACAAAGCGTCAAAGACGAATGGGGATTTCGAGATACGATTCGCGCGTTCCCCACTGGAAAGCCGAGTACCAAAAGCAATTGCTTGCAAATAAAGAGAGAGAATGAACAACCATCTATAACTCACACATACCTTGTGTGTTTTGACATGGGCTCTAAACCCTACTCCTAGTAAACTCGTAGTTCCGAGCATCGTCTCGCAGTTCCTCCTGGTGACAGCAACGTCCAGAATGGCAGCAGGGGCATCTACGTCTTTGATGTTTCTTCCGACATAGTGAAGCTTAAGCGCGGCTTCTGAGGGGCCTGAATAGAGCAGAGCGGATGGGATAGGGAAGGAAGTAGACATGGACTGGAACAGCGCTGTTTCAGAGCAATCGTGAACTCTTGTGTCTGTAGGAAAGATGACGAGAGAGAGTTACGAAGGTAGATGAGTCTACACCTCGCGAAGTGCAGGTGTACCCTTCCCCAAGGCGATCTGCTTCGAGCTACTGTAGGTCGAAAATCTTATCGATACAGCTAGTCCGCAAAGGGGTCAAGTTCAGCCTCGCGTATTGTATAGTAGGACACAGTGGAGCGGATGTTGAAGAGGCTATGTATAGACAATGGTATGCACACAAGAGGACATATGTGACCCTAGAGGAGATGCCTTCAAACCAGAATGAATCTGTAACAGTGATATCGTCCGCGTCGCTATAAGCGTAAAGGAACCGAACCCATGGAGCCAAACAATGTGATTCGCAGCGCAAACCTGAGAAACGTGAAACGCTCCCATACCACAAGGTACGAGATGTACCCTGAGGGGATCTAGCAGACATGTGAAGGAAATTTATAGTACAAAGGTGTTGGCATATGTGGGGAACAGCCCCTTCTAAACGCCGTTCGATGCACCGACCGCGGAAACGCCACGCTGTAAACCATTGCGGTATCTTACAAATCGTCGAATTGGTTGTAGTTTTGGTCTCGCATATCTTTTCGTTCGTTCATGCCTCCGGCCATCTTCTTCCCGATCTCGTAGCTGCTGATCATGATCGCACACGCCGGAGCCACTTTGAGGCATCTAGCTGCCCATCCTTTGAACAGGCCAGCGGTACCCTCAGTCTTGAACATGTGCCAGATGAATCGCGGCATAGATCTGTCCTCGGGTCGTCCCCCATTTGTAGCTACTCCCCTAGCATGTGACGACCCGGCGTCAGGCGAATGGCGCAGAACCTGCTGCCGAGTCTTTCCCACATCGAATGGAGTTGTAACGAGTGCCGCAATAGCGCCAGATGAGGCACCTGCGACGAAGCTGTCTATTAAAACCTGTGAATGTTTCTCCTCGCTTCTCGACCGACTCGCACGTCGCGCCCCTGGTGTTGACTGCGTTTCATGGCGGCCTCTGCGCCGGTCTCTCATTCCCGCCAGACCGTCTTTACCGTACTCGTAACCCCACCAATAGAAGGCGGAGAACGGCACGTCTCGCCAAAGGGTAAGGCTGAGTCCTCTCCACAGTGATCGATAGCCTTCGGCGGACACCATTTCGGAAAGACCGTTCAACGTATCGCGGAATACACCGGTTGCGCTGGCCGAGCTCGTGGCTTGCATGCGCGTTCGGAACATTTCGATCGGGCTTACGACTAAAGCAGCCAAGACTCGGGCAGTTGAGCCAGCTACGAGTGGTGCATAGGTATCGCTGACACGGCCATTCATAGGGCTGAGTCTGCTCGTCCGCAGCCAGTCGTAGCCTGCAAAATATATGACATTTCCGGGAACAGCCATCGCTAGAGTTGGACTCAATCCTCGCCACAGGGTGGTAAGACCTTCGTTCCTTGCTATCTTTCGTAATCCGTCTAACGTCGAATTGTACGTCTTCCGTTGGACTTCTTCTGCCGCACATTCTGAAGCAAGAACAGCGTCAACAGTTGCGCCATTTGGTGTTGCGACGCAGAACCGTGATTGATTTTGAACCCAAAAGACTTCTCGACAGCATGCAGAGATGCCAAGGTTCGGAGGGAGGTTTGTGAATGGTCGTGGAAGAGGTTGTGTAGGGGGGGACGGACTTGGCTGTGACTGTAGACGCACACGAACAACGTCGAGTGGCGTTACTGTAGACAAGTTGTTAGCTGCGTTCCCAATATGCAAACATATCAACATGACGCTCAGAGAGCTGTGGACGCTTCAGTAGACTTTAGAAGAACGGCATGGCATGCGGTACAGGGCCACCTTCCATGAATCCTGCATTGTACTAGATAGGGTGATCGACATACCAAGAAGGGAAGTCAAGATGCTACCAGATACGGCAGAAAGCATCTTCTGAGAGATTGAGATCTCTACATCAGCTGTAGGGGACTTGTCTTCCCGCTTCTCGTCCGGTATTCTATCGTGTCTTTGGCCATGGAGTGTCTCGGTTGCGGAGGCCATGGCGACAAATGTCGCAGTGGTCCGCTCGGGGAAGAGTGTTTCGCTGCCGTATGTGAGATTTCACCAGTGGCTACCTACTGCAAAGTGACATATCGCAGGGAACTGTGTAGCTGGCGAAGGAGTAATAGAGCTGGGGAAAATTAACGTTCGTCGTGATGTAGGGCATAAGTCGATTGCTAACTTAGTTCGTCATCCCGCCGCCGGCAACTTTGGCTGGAGGCGCCGACTGCCTTGTGAATCCTCAAAG
Organism: Cryomyces minteri; assembly: GCA_005059845.1. Taxonomy (NCBI): domain Eukaryota; kingdom Fungi; phylum Ascomycota; class Dothideomycetes; genus Cryomyces; species Cryomyces minteri. The sequence continues at coordinate 812 of NAJN01000794.1, read as the reverse complement.
ACCAACTTCTGGACCTCCATCGCTACCTTTGCTGTAATCAGGAACTGCCGTTGCTCAGCCTTCACTGATCTCGATGCAGTTCCGAGTAGACAAAGTACGCTCCACTGCCGAATCAGCTGCAACGGCCAAGCGGTAGCATCTGAATACAACTAAAGTAGCCCCCACGTCATGGAGCATACAGAAGCCGAACTCGAGTCTTTCCGCCAGCAATGGCGAGAAGAGGTTTCTGCTCGTTCAAACCCCAAGACCGTAGCCACGAGAGGGCCGACTGCTCTGCGAAGGGAACACTCGGCAAGAAGTACAGCGCAGCCTCCTCTAGCTGCCGAAAAACGCAAGCAAGCCTTAGACGATGTAGACGAGGTTGAATCTCAATCATACCATGACCTATCTGACAGAGAGCTCGATCTCAGACTGGGTAGCGAAGGGACTGGGGGCCGTGCCGGATCCACGAGAGAACCGCGATCAGCCCTTGAGCATTACGAGCAGGCAGTGGAGAAAGAGACACAAGGGAGTTTAGGAGACAGTGTGAACCTATACAGGAAAGCTTTCAGGGTACGCTACAAGCCGGTCGCACGTACGGTCTTGTTGCTGAGACAAGTATATAGCTTGACGACCGAGTTCATGAAACATACAAAAACAAGCACTTCCCGCCATCGTCATTCCGACCGAAACCTGCTGATCCGAACCCGTCCAATGCTTCTGTAACAGTCCCGAGCACTGCCCATCACTCCCTACATGGGCTCCCAACAACAATGTCGGAGCTTTTGCAAGAATTCTCTCAACTCTCGATTTTGTCAGCACCTCCACCTACA
>NAJN01000793.1:0-17228 GCA_005059845.1 Cryomyces minteri | reverse complement strand
AGATGCGCGTTGTCAACCGTATCTACCGACGGTGCTGCTCTGCAAAGTGCTAGTAGGGTTTCGAGTTCTCGCAGACCCTTTCAGTATGTGAGCTATTGCCTCCTGTTGCCCCAGGGTCGGCGTAGAGGCAGCGTCCTGCGGTTATGTCCTTACGTACCATGGGTGTCTTCGAGATCGAGCCGTGCCGTAGGCCATTGCTAGCAATTCCACTGGCAGAATTGTTCGGTGGAGAGTACAATCGGCAGAGTCTGTCTAGATCGGAAGGAGAAGAAGTGCCCGTTTGGGGCTTCGCCGAGAGAGCAGCAAGCTTCTCCAGTGCATTGCGCCTGATGCCGTGAGAAGCACTGTACGACGTCAGTACAGTAGAGACCGACGGATCAGAGTGTGCTCCTCACGTCCTCATGTCATCGAAACGCGAGGTACTTGTCTATAGTGGAGCTGTTCGCTTTCGGGCTTGTTGATTGAAGTTAGTGGCATGTTATAGGGTGACGATGTTGCCCGGCGCAGGAGACCGAATCCGCAGCGCCGCCGCAAGCTTGGGACAACGCTCTGAAGAATGAGATGTACCTGTGTGTATAGCGGCTACCGGACGCTCTGGGTTTGGTAACGGCTTTACAGAAAGACCCGAAGTGTTATTAACTAAATAAGCAAACAACTTGTCTCTATCTGATTACACATATCCGTTTGGTGACAAGCTTGCTCGGATGAAGCTTCATTCGAATGGGCAAGGAAAAATTCCAGAATACAAGACTGACTCCGTATCCAGTCGTAACTGAACGCCATGTTCGCCTTGCTAAGAAAAATACAAGTAGCCGGCACCGTTGCAGTGGGAGATTGTAAACAATAATGCACGCAATACAAACACCATTTGTAAATCGTAAATCTGTACTCCCGATAGCCCGTTTCGCAAAGGTTGTCGCAGATCCACAAACACTGAGTGACTTTGTCACTCATCCTGTGCATAGAGATTGAGAGCCAGTATCTTGTTCATAGTGAACATATGCACGCGGTCCTGCTTGAAGACCGCCCGCAAGGCCTCGTCACAACGAATCTGGCGCTTGTCGCTAGGATCCTGCAGGTCTCGTGCCTTGACGTACTCCCAAATCTTTTTGACTGTCTGCGGTCTCGACAGCGAAGTTTCTCCCAGGAGCTGCGAGAGAGGTTCTGAGAGTGTCATGGGCTTCTGCATTTCCGGGTGTCAGCACGTGCTACTTCATGCCTCTTCAGGTTGGAACATGGATGCATGGGAACGCGCAACATACGTGAAAGCCTCCTTTTCGCTCAACTTTCTTCTCCTCTCCGCTGCCGGGTTCGACATCGCTGTCATCATCCGCTCTGATCTCATTCGAAGACTTCTTCTTCCGTGTCGTCGCTTTCTTCTCCTTCTTCGCCGAGGCACGTTTGCGCGTCGCACCACCCCTTGTAGGTCGTGCTCGACTGTTTTCCTCGGCTTGTAGACGGGCTGCAAACGCCGCATCATCGTTGTCTTCTCCCTTCGGCGCAGTCTTCCTCTTCTTCTTCTTGAGAGGCGGAGAGTCAACCAGGTCGGAGAGCTCGGAGTCTTCTTCTACTTTCGCGCGTTTCGCCGGCGAGACTTGTGAGGCTTGGCTTGACAATGGGGATGTGCTCTTTTCCCTCTTGTGTGTGGTCCCGTTGGTTGCTGGCGCTGATTCTGTGGCTGGTGCAGTAGCTGGAGGCGAAGGAGGAGCGGGCTTGGTCTTTCCGGAGTTGAATCGGTCGAAACGGGACATTATGAGTTGTGTGATAACGTCCTAGGGCTAGCCGTTAGACGGACTGAATTCATGCTCCAGCTGAGTGTCAGATCGGTACCTTTTGCGGTGTAAGATCGTAATCCACTGCTGCCTGTAGTCCTTTGCGAATCTTCTTAGCAGAGATCGTGTTCAGATCGCTGGTAGCTAGGATGGAATCTATCATGGCCGAGTATGAGGCCTCTTGCTCAGGTGGTACTGCATTTTGGGGTAAGCGAAAGCCCATACTTGTGAGCAAGTATGACTGGATCCACCGTTCTTACAAGACATGCTCACGACTTGGATCTATGAGTAGCGTGAGCTCGTGGCTGATCGGGAAGTTATTGGGGAACTCCTAATAACGCAAAGGACGAGAGTTGAGCTGGGAGGTGAGATGAACGGAAGTTTGATGTCGCAGACAGAGCAAGACCTCCGGACCGGGCAATCAATGGTTAGAGATTGCTTCCATACAGATTGACAATAAGATCACGTCTCCCGATCTACAACGCGGTTTGCTAAAGCAAAATGGTGATCATACCCAGTAAGCGTGGATGCGCCTACAGGGATGAATAGGATGGCAGTGATGGCACTGTCGTCGGAGTTTGGAGTTGCAAAACGCTGACAAGCGCGGAGTAGTCGTATTCACATCCGCGCACCATTGCGAAATTCAACTGCTTTGCGTTGCACGAACGGCCATCAAAACATACGGCCTGCCACTCATCACCACACAGCCATACCCAGCAAGATTGTTAAGGGTTCAATACAATCTACGTTGATCTACACACTCGCACGACATGGCGCCGAGTTTCGAGAACCTACCGGAAGATGATGACTACGATGAGGAGGAGTTGGACTTTGGAGGTCGGTCTCCAGCTGGCTCAGGGTAAGACTAGAGGCTGATGAAAAGTTTGCAGATCTTCAAGACCAGTACGAAGTGCGCATGGAGGAAGGACTAGATGCGTTCGTTGTTGTGGACGGCCTGCCCAAAGTCAGGGAGGATGCCCACCAAAAGCTCGTGAAATTCTTGCTTCGCAAGCTGAACACTGTGGGAAAGACCGGAGAAGATCTCATCTTCATGCCAATCAACGAAGAGACGGGAATGACGGACGGCTACGCGTTCGTTGAGTACGAGACTCCAGAGCAGGCCGTGGCTGCCACAAAGGCTCTCCATGGAACATCGCTAGACAAGAGGCACGCCATAGCCGTCAACAAACTCACGGATATTGAGCGATACGGCAGAGAAGGGCGCATCGACGATGAATACACTGCGCCAGAGATTGAGCCGTTCACTGAAAGGGATCACCTTCGTTGGTGGCTTGGAGACCCCGAAGCACGCGACCAGTTCGTGATGTACAGGAACGAGAATGTCGGTGTGTACTGGAACGAGAAGGAGGATCCACCCGCCCCCGTTGTTGACCGGCAACACTGGACGGAGTCGTTTGTGCAGTGGTCTCCCCTAGGAACATATCTCACTTCCATGCACGCTCAGGGTGTTCAGCTATGGGGCGGTCCTTCGTGGAGTCGGCAAAAGCGATTTGCGCACCCAGGCGCCAACTTGGTTGACTTCTCCCCCAACGAGAAGTATATCACGACCTGGTCTCACCGACCGCTACAAGTCGACGAAGGCCACCCGATCCTCACAGCCGAAGAAGATGGAAAAAACTACATCATCTGGGACATTGCAACCCAGAAGCCACTTCGGTCCTTCGTCACTCTAGACCAGGCAGGTCCTACACAAGACGCCGATGGTAATGCTATCAAAAAGAAGCTACAGTGGCCAGCTTTCAAATGGTCCTCTGACGACAAGTACGTCGCACGTATGACACAGGGACAGTCGATATCCGTTTATGAACTGCCGAAGATGAACCTTCTTGACAAGACATCAATCAAGATTGAGGGCGTGATGGACTTTGAGTGGGCTCCTGCTCTACCACAGCGGGACAGTATCAAGACCTATGAGCAGCTGTTCTGTTACTGGACTCCAGAACTCGGAAGCAACCCAGCAAAGGTCGGACTCATGAGCATTCCATCGAAAGAAGTGGTGCGAACAAGAAATCTCTTCAACGTCTCAGACGCCAAACTTCACTGGCAATCACAAGCCGCGTACGTCTGCGTCAAGGTCGACCGCCACTCCAAATCGAAGAAGTCGAATGCGACCAACCTCGAAATTTTCAGGGTCCGCGAGAAGGGCGTTCCTGTGGAAGTGGTGGACTCTCTCAAAGACACAGTCATCAATTTTGCTTGGGAACCTAGTGGAGACCGGTTCGTTCTCATTACAGCTGGAGAGATCCCTGCGGGCGCCGCAGTGCCCCCAAAGACATCAGTGTCCTTCTTCTGTCCGGAAAAAGCCAAGGGGAACGCGGTTGGTAATTTCAAGCATATTCGCACCATAGACAAAAAGAACAATAACGCCATACACTGGTCCCCCAAGGGTCGATTCGTCGTCGTTGCGACGGTCCTGTCTCAGCAAAGCTTCGATCTGGACTTCTACGATTTTGATTTTGAAGGAGAGAAGGAGGACAAGGACAAGGACCTAACAGCAAACCTGCAACTCATGGCAACTGCCGACCACTACGGGGTGACTGACATCGACTGGGATCCAACCGGTCGATACGTGGCGACAAGTGCGAGCATGTGGAAGCATAGGGTAAGCACCTACGTCAGTGTAAAGCAAGCACCGACTCTAACGTGGCATCAACTCTAGATGGAGAACGGCTATCACCTCTATGATTTCAAAGGAACTCTACTCCGAGAGGAGCCAGTCGAGCAATTCAAGCAATGGGCATGGCGACCGCGCCCACCGACGCTTCTGACCAAAGAAGAGCAGAAGAAGATCCGGAAGAACCTGCGCGAGTACAGCAAGATTTTCGACGAGCAGGACCTAGCACGCAAGAACACCGCCAACAAAGCCATCATCGAGCAACGTCGCAGACTACTTGACGAATGGCACGCCTGGAGAGCAAGAGTCGAGGCTGAGCTCTACGAAGAGAGGGAGGAACTGGGCCTGCCGCCGCTATCGAAGGAAGAGGAGATTGCGGAGGCGGAGATTGATGAGGAGAATGACCAGGTCGTTGAGGAGATTGTCGAGGAGATATTAGAGGAGTCGGAGGAGGTTGTCTCATGAACGGATGTGTCTGACACGACGGCAACATAGTGGCTTTCTGCTTACAGTATTATCTGTCAACTATCATGCGCTTTAGCACGAGTGCCTTACCGGCATGAGAGCGAACGGTCTCTGCGTTCGAAAACACCAATCCCACAGCGTGTGGGCTGCATAACTAGTCGTGTAGCACAAAGGCAGACAATACATTTTCCATCACCATTCACTCACATCCATCTGAGCACGCCGAGGTAAGGTTACTGTACGTGATACAGTAGTGCGGCTTTGATCGCCGCTAATGGTAGGGCTGCGTAGGTACATTAGCAGTGGAGACACGGCCGGAGGCTCCAACATTTCGGTTCGGGTGCTTGCACTTTCGTCATCCCGGGCTCTCTGCAAGTACGGTATCTTAGGTTCGACTAATGCTGTCTTACTCTTATCATCGACGTGACTCTCCTGTCCAGGCCTATCTCTACCAACACCCTGGTGTGTAGTGAGTGCCCTCGCGCAAACGCAAGGTAGTAGGGGGTGCTCGACGCGCTGTGCCACATTCCAAGAACGGCCTTGAGACCGGAGAAGGGTTCCCATTACGTACAAGATGCAACGACGCATTGCCAAGAGCGTCCTGGGCATGAAGAGGTTTGTGATGCTTACATCTGCCTGGAAACTACGCGTCGTAACCGTTTCGCTGTTTCGAGAGTCAAGCACAGGTCGAAGCACCGGTGGACGACATCAAAGGCGTGCTTGCGAGTCACATGGGCGGCTCCTTTGTTCAAAAGAAGATTTACTTGACCCCGTGCTCGTCCGTGTTCTGATCCGACTTCCATCTGAACCGCGGTACCTTCGCATAAGTGAGACTTCGGCGCAGCTCTATTGCGACGGTTGGACCCCAAAGGCGCATAGAGGAGAAGACAGCGAAGAAGCGCACCACGCGCAGGAAAGCGACCTACATTCCTCATGTCTCGCACAGTAGGACAGGGCGAAGGCTCAGTCAATCGCAACATGTCACATGGCCGAGGCGGTGCGGGTGAGATTTGACTTCCTCCATCTGCCTTCAGTACTACGGAATTGCGCAACATTTACTCATGATCACTGCAGGCAACTTTGGTAAACCACGCCCGGATGCGATACCTCATGCCGACGAGCTCATCACTCCCACTATCAAATCCTCAACCTACACTACCGGTCGCGGTGGTACTGGCAACATGGCAAAGAACGATCCAGATTTCCCTGAGATGGCGAGAGCCAGTCAGGACGTCGTAGGCACTGTGCAGCGAGAGCCAGAGGGGAACTTCCACTACGGACGTGGAGGCGCCGGTACGTCCACAACTCGAAAAGAGCATCACAGAGCCATACCCTGTCTAGTGGGACCACTGCTGATCCCCAACAGCGAACGTTGCGCAGCCGAGCGACGAAGAGGCCAGGCTAGCGAGGGAGAAGAATACAGAGCGCAGGAAGAGCCTGGTCGATGGGAAGAGCGGAGGCAAGATCTTGGACGTGGGCAATGTGGGTAACGCTGGCAAGAAGGAGGAGCCGAAGGGTCTGGCGCAGAAAGGCAAGAACATGTTCGAGAACATGATTCGTAGGGGCAGCGACGCCAAGAAGTGAACAGTTCCGCGCAGACGGATGGAACTGACCAGCGTTTTCTTTGCCTCCAATACCACCATCTGCTTGCGGTTCAGGGTTCTGGGATATGCTGGATGGCGTGGGAATGCATGTTGTCAGCCATTCTATCTTCACCTTGGCTCTTCTTCTTGTCCGGCCAGAGCGGAGTGAATACGAACATGTTAAACAGCCCAAATGTGTATGGCAAGCGATGATCGACAGGGCAGACCAGATCCGGACATGGGATTTGAGAGCGGTGACGAGCGGAGAAGTGAAGCCCCAATGCCGGCCTCAAATCCAGCCATCGATCTCGAGCCACCATTACAATCGCTGCGCCCCTCCAGGCGGCTCACACACTCGTTTGTCCGCGTCTGTATACGAGCAGTACTATCATGAACATGAGTCTACCCCCCAGTAGCCTTGGATGAAGCTTCTTCCTACGCTATATATACGTTCCTCAGCTCGTCAGCAACCAAGCGCCCTTCTCTACTATCTCAGCTGAGATCTGCGCTATCCCAACGATATCTCTGTCATACGAGAGACACCTCCAAGCATCGCAATGTGTCTCGTCAAGATAAAAGAAGACGAAGACATCATCGTCCCCTCCCGCCCCCGCCGCCGCCGGTCCCCCGAGCGACACTCCAGGCGCGTCTCCCGGGTCATCGTCGAAGAGCGTGCCCCCTCCAGGTCCTATATAGTTCCCGCGCCTGCCCCTCCCCTCGCAATTCCCGCGCCTCAACCCATTCCCATATTCGTGCAGCCTCCGCCTACGCCAATCCCAGTTCCAGTCCCAATTCCCCCACCAGCGCCAAGCGTCCACTCTCACGCCCCATCGCACCACGCCGCGCACTACGTGGAGGTCGCGCCCTTATCGCGAAGCAGCAGCTCGAGCTCTTCCTCCAGCGAACGTACCCGCCGCAGCGAGTACCACACTCGCGAGCGCGAAGTCAGGCGCGAGAGAACCAGAGACCGTAGCCAGGAGCGGAGCCCACAGTACAGCACATTCCGATATATCGAGCCGCCCAGGGAGAGCTACGACTTCAGCAGGCGAGAGAGGGAGCGGAGTAAGGATCGGAGTAGGAGGGGCAGCGTCTATGAAGATCCAAGGGCCAGTCGGCAGAGTACGCGGTTGGTGAGAGAGAGAATTGTTGTTTCGGATGGGGATGGGGGGAGGAGGGTAGAGCGGGATTACAGGCGGTAGTGCGTGGTTTCAATGCGTTGTCAGGAAGGCAGGATGGCCCAGTTGTATTTGCGACCAGTAGAGAGGAAAGACGGGGAGAGTGGATGGTCAGTTGTGCACCTCGCAGATGAGAGTGCCTGCAAGAATGTGGATTTGTGTTCATGTCTTCATGAGCGACGAGATACCAGCAAGATTTACAATCCATGAAGTGAGAGAGCATTGGGTTCCTCCGCGGTTGATTTTGAGGATGATGAGGTTGGCTTCTTTGGTCCTAAATGCGCTTTTTTTTTACCAACACGCAACGACACTGTCAGTGCGCTTTTCAGCAGTATACTAGCATGAAGACACTGAAAAAGAACCCTGCGTAACGCCATGAAGGTCAGAGTGAGCTGAACGGGAGTGTGGTTGCTCCTGCCGTGAATACATCTGACTGCTTTGGCAACACCAGACAGGTCCACCTCTCAACCACCTCGACGCACCCAACATCATTACATGGAACCGCCACCTGGCCAGACCCGCCTCACATATGACTGAGGCCAGAAGATGCCGCTTGCCAGTTTATGGACGGAAACAAATGAAATTGATCGCGCGACCATGAGCATCTCATAACTCGAGTCAACCGCAATGGCTATCCGCGTGCTGCTGAGAGACCATCCCCACCGCGCCATTGCACTTGCGACTTCAACCCACGTTCTCATTTTTCGCCACAGTCCATCTTCAACTGAACAGTCTCCTCCGTCAGTCAATGCAGGCTCGCTTGGCTCGTTTCATGGAGTTGGAAGTGTGCCCGTCATTCCGAGATGCATGGTGGAGTTTTCGAAATTGGACGCAGCTGATTTAGATGAGTACCGATCGCTGAGCTCTCTCTCTGTGCTGGGAACTCTAGGTCTCATCACCATTAATAACGATGTTTTTCTATGCGTGGTTAATGGGGCTGTCAAGACCGCTACTGTGAGACCTGGAGAAACGGTGCAGAGGATCTATTCTGTCGAGTTTTGTAAGTATCAGTTTCACACTATCTCCTCAGTGCACGATCACTTGCGATTCTCCCATGGTGCAGAAGAGACCATTTGCTAAATCGAAATAACCAAGACTGTCTTAGCAGGTCTGAATACGATCACCTGCTCATCGATAGAATTAATCCATATCCTACCGACGATCTCAGTGAGGATGGTTTCGAGCATGGTCATGGTCGTGAACCTCTGATAGAGCACCCTTGTCTTGCGCTGAAGAAGCTACTGAGTGGTGGATCGTTCTACTACAGTACAGATTTCGATCTTACCACCCGATTGCAGGACAGGTATGTCGAGCCCTGTTACAGTACTGTGAATCTGACAACGGCTGATCCGATGCTCGACGTAGAACAACGGAGAGTTCCACCGTTGATCTTGACAGTTTCGATCAGGGTTTTTTATGGAACTCTTACATGATCCAACCTCTTGTGAGCTTTCGTTCTAGGCTGTCTGAGCGTGAGAAGAGCGCACTAGATGCGTCGGGGATACTCACCTCCGCAATTCGAGGCTTTGTCAACTCGATATTCATTCCCCCATCCTCGTCGCCAGAGCGAACGAACGGGGCCGGTCTACCTTCGAGTCTCACTCTCATATCACGCCTGTCCTGCCGAAGAGCTGGAACTAGATTCAACGCTCGAGGAATCGATGACGATGGCAACGTTGCGAACTTTGTCGAAACAGAGACGACCTACTTCAGCCCTGCTGGATTATGCTTTTCTTACGTGCAAACAAGAGGTAGTGTACCGGTGTTCTGGGAACAGGCAACTGGATTGCTGCCGAGTCAGCAGAAAATTCAACTCACGCGATCTCCTGAAGCCACACAACCAGCTTTCGACAAGCACTTCGAGGAGCTTGAAGTAAACTATGGAGCTGTTCATGTAGTCAACCTCTTGAGCAAGGACAAGCCCGACGAGCTTAAACTCACAGAAAGATACCATTATCATGTCAAGCACAGCTCCCTCAATCAACACCCCGAAAAGAGCGCTTCGGCAGAGCACGACCAACTGACACAGACTGACTATGATTTTCATGCTGAAACGCGAGGACCGGGTGGATATGAAGCTGCAAGTATGATCAGGCGCTACATACAAGACTATGCCGATAGCTTTGCGTATTACTTGTCTCAAGAGGTGGAAGAGGAGGCGAAAGTCAACAAGAATGGCGAGCACCAAACCCTGCGCAGACCACTGGTAATCCTACAGCAGGAGGGTATCTTTCGAACAAACTGCTTGGATTGTCTTGACCGTACAAATCTCGTCCAGACTATCATCAGTCAGCTGGCTGTCGAAGCCTTTCTAGGCCATCGAGGCGAGCATGCCACTCCGGACTTCTGGGTCCGACACGGCACTCTTTGGGCTGACAACGGAGATGTGGGCAGTTCTCTATGAGTTTGCGAGGAACCAGGCTAACGTCAAATATTAGGCACTTTCGCGTATCTATGCGGGCACTGGAGCGCTTAAATCCTCCTTCACGAGGCATGGCAAAATGTCATTAGGTGGCGCAATCGCGGACATACGCAAGAGTGCGACGCGTGTATGGATCAATAACTTCGAAGACACCGGAAGACAGAATACTATTGACATGCTCCTCGTACGCGGCACCTCCTGAGTGTCTCGACCTCGGTTCCTAGCTAACGTCACCAGGGCCGGTTAATGGACCAGATACCTGTTCATCTATTTGATCCCATCAACGACTACGTCACCAGTGAACTAAACAAGAGGTATGCTCGAGATTTTTGTTGGTGAGCGGTTGCTGATTGCTATGCAGGGCTGCGGAATACTCTTCATCTAAATCTATACACATCTGGGCCGGGACTTTCAACCTTAACGGTAAGACCAACGGCATGAGGGAAGACCTATCGCTATGGCTCTGTCCGGAAGTGGACCCGTCACAGGAGCAGCCCGAAATCGTTGCTGTTGGCTTCCAGGAAATCGTCGAACTTAGCCCTCAGCAGATCATGTCGACCGATCCAGAGCGCAGGCAACAGTGGGAAGCTGCAGTCAAGAAAGTCCTGAACGCAAATGCGCACAGACTAGGTAGCGAGGAGTACGTTTTGCTGCGAGGTGGACAGCTGGTTGGAGCGTCTTTATCCATCTTCGTCAAAGCCAACATTCTTTCGCACATCAAGAACGTGGAAGGCAGTCTCAAGAAGGTGCGTAGAAAACGCCAATTCTTAGGATGGTGTGCTGACCTATTCTCGCAGACTGGTATGTCAGGCATGGCTGGGAACAAAGGTGCTGTAGCGGTTCGCATGGACTACGCAAATACTTCTCTTTGCTTTGTGACTGCTCACTTGGCCGCGGGCTTCTCCAACTATCAAGAGCGAAATAGGGACTTTAAGACCATCAGCCACGGCCTAAGATTTCAGCGGAACAGGTCGATTGAGAATCACGATACGGTGATCTGGCTCGGCGACTTCAACTACCGTATAGGACTGAGCAACGAGAGGGTGCGGAAGCTCATCGATATGGAGGACCTTGATACCTTATATGAGAACGACCAAGTATGACACATTCCTTCGCTTTCTCCGACTGGTTCTGGCTAACCGTGCAGCTCAACCTGCAAATGGTCGCAGGTTTGACGTTCCCGTATTACTCCGAAGCCAGGATAACCTTTCTACCAACCTACAAGTATAACAACGGAACAGACGTATATGACACATCGTAAGAGAGCCCATGAAGCTGAGTGTCTTCAAGACTAAATTTGCATCAGCGACAAAGCACGTATACCCGCCTGGTGCGATCGTATCCTAAGGAAAGGGGACAACCTAAGACAGATCAACTACAACACAGCACCGCTACGTTTCTCGGATCATCGTCCAGTCTATGCGACCTTTCAATGTACGATTAGTGTCGTTGACGAGAAGCTTAAAGAGCAGCTCAGCAACGAAATATACAATCAACGTCGCGCTTATGTGGGCGATGCTACTGCGAACGGCAACGCTGTGGACTCGGACGATGAAGATCTGATTGGGTACGAGTCGATAGAGCCGGGTCTGCCTCCTGCGAGCTCGGATCGCCGTAAGTGGTGGCTCGACAACGGTGTGTGACGAAAGTGCTTCTACAAAGATTCTCAACTGATTACAAGCAGGCGTGCCCGCTCGGTCGACGGTTCAACCTCCGGCAGCGAAGATGATCCCGAATCCCAATCGATCCTCGAACCCGTTCACGCCATCTTCAGAGCCCGACTGGGTAAAAGTTGGCAGGCCGATGCAATTACCCAGTCGTAACGTTTCCCAGCAGAGTGTTACGTCCTCCGCGTCCGAAGGTAACAACCAGCCTCGACCCTCTCGCTCGCGGATGCTAGCTCCACCTCCTCCTGCGCCTGTATCTCGGTCAAATTTATCTACTGCGCCATCTGGTGTTGTTCGCCACATGGCGATAACCCCTCTAATCCGGTCTTCGTCCCAATCCTCCACCATTTCTCAAGCTCCCTCCGTTGCAAGACAGACGCTTCGTAAACCTGCTCCACCCGTGCCTACAAAACCAACCCTACTCCGCTCTCCGAGTAGTCAACACAGCTCGAGGACCATGTCACCCGCTCCACCACACAGAGTTGCTAACCCATCCTCCACTGCAGCGAACAATGTGCCGTTTCCACCTCCGCCGCGAAGAGCAGGTGTTCTGCAGCAGCAGCAGGCACGGCAATCGCCAACATCGTCCTCCACAAGAATGTCATCACCGCAGCCACCACCACCGCCGCCGAGAACACTGAAGAAGCCACCACCTCCGAGTGCAGTGGACGACGGACCGGCTTTGTTGCCGAGGAGGAGAGAGACGCTGGACGGTGTGCAGACTGGGTTGTTGGATGAGAGCGATGATGAAGAAATGAGAGGCTGGCAGCCGCTGAAACCACAATGAGAAGAATCATTGAATGGTTGGGTCGGTGCTGGTCTTGAAATGTGCCGTGTAGATGAGATCAGAAGTCTTGGCAAATCCTCTAGAGCAGTTCTTGTGATACACTTTTGTGCGAGAGCGATGTGCGCTTCGAGCTTCAATAGAGACCAGAGCATCACGAGTGTATGTCATACTCCACACCAACATCTATCCCTTGTGCGTTTATCTGCTTACGTTGTTCATCTTGGCTGTGAGGAAGTGAACTTACGTGTATGCCCACTTCGCTTGTTTCGTGCTTATCCTTGAGCCTCACTTCAACGCTTTGAGTGGTATCACGGACAAATGCATTCTAGTGTCCCACCGCCCAGACATAATGGGATAGCCGTACCTGTACTCTATACAAAGTGAGAATCCGTCTTTGCAGAGGTCCGCGACTCAAAGATCACCATGTCTGCCTTCAAGAGACAGCCTGTAGCAGGCAACTCGGGGAAGAAGAGCGTCCTAGCACCGTTGCGCGCAACCACGATCATCGACTCGAAACCAGTCCTACCGGCAGGTACGGTAGTCTCAGTGGATACAAGTCCAGGCACTAACAGCTTATAGAACTCATATCTACTATCCTGGACTACCTCCCAGTCCCCGACCTCCTCCGCTTTGCTCGGACCTCAAGACGTATGCAAGAGATGGTGTACGACGATACGCGATGGATACAACGGCTAAAGAGTATGGGATGTTGGAACGAGGCCGAGGCACGCCAGCGGTTTGAAGAATCCATGCGGAGGAAGCTCGAGGCGCAGAGAACAAGGGAGGCCGAGGAAGCTAGAAGGACAGGCGTTGGGCTGAGCGGCAGCGTCAATGGTATAGCTAGTGGCGGGTCAGGCCAGGGGCAAACGTCTACGACCTTGTTTGATGCAGGTGTAGAAGAAGAGAGGATCAGGAAATCACGGGAAAGGCCTCCGCAGAGGCAACGGCGAGCAACTGCTGATGGATTTGACGATATGACGCCAGCAACGAATGGACACGAACAGACAGCTTGGAATCCGAAAGTGGCACTGAGCGTTTTGAAAAACGCCCGCTCGATACGCGGATATGCGCGGCAGGAATATGGCAAGATTTATGGAGCGCTGGCACCCTTTTACCTGGATCTGACCATGTCAAAGGGCCAGTCCGACCCTGTCATCTTTCGGACGTATCGGGATCCCGAGCAACAGGCGCAGATGTTAGCGCAGCTGAGAATGTTCACCAAGAGTGACATGGCTCAGGGATGGCAACAACGAGAGGAGAAGCTCGAGTCCATGATCGGCATCTTCGAGAACGCGGTGTTGCGCGAGTTCGAGCAGGGCTACGAAGCTCAGGATATTGATGGACGCATGAGACGATATGCTCATGTGTTGGTGACGCTCAACGGAGGCGCAGCTGGCATCGACATGTTCATTCAAAACCACCGCTTGATGCTAGAGAAGGAGGCGCTGGGCAATCCACTGGACTGCCTAGATGGTGTTGCACCAGGCCACATTGATCTTGGGCCTTCGCACGACTTCTTCCGACGCCTAGCGACAGCTCTCGATGAACAAGCCCACGTCATTGACCGCATCTTCCCGCCCTCTGTGGACGTCCTACTCCCTTTCATTGATCGCATAGGAGAAGAAATTGTTTCCGAGTATGTCACAGCACTTTTTGATGAAGCACACAGGACCAACGTTGAGTCCTACCTGAAAGCTGTCTCAGGTATTTTTGAACAGAGCCTGCGATTCTCACAGTCCATCAAATCTACCCAAGCCTCGCCCGAGGACTTCACGGCCAAAGTATACGAGATCATTGCGCGAAGCTTCGAACCGCATGTGGATCTCTATCTTACCGAGGAGCTTGACTTTTTCAAGAGGAAGTCGGACGCGGAAGTCACCGCATGGGAAAAGCAGCTGTTGGAGCAGGAAGAATCCACGGAGTCTTACTTCATGTCTAACGTCAGCCGCCAAGCTGCCAAAAGGGACTTCCTGACCTCCTTTAGAAAGGTAGTCATGATGCCCGTCAATGCGTTGCCTACTATACCGATCTCGTCACCTTTCGCTGCAGCAAAACCCGCAACTCCTCAGCCCGCAGTGAATGGTGATTCTCTAGAGCCTCCTTCAAGA
Organism: Cryomyces minteri; assembly: GCA_005059845.1. Lineage (NCBI taxonomy): Eukaryota > Fungi > Ascomycota > Dothideomycetes > Cryomyces > Cryomyces minteri. The sequence continues at coordinate 2,614 of NAJN01000793.1, read as the reverse complement.
CCCGGAACCCCAGGTCTCAGTCCTACGCCGACTGGTCAACCTTTGGCGCCCCGCCTCGAGGCACCTACTTCCGAGCTCGCGGCCAAAGCTGCGATCATGAATTCCCGTCTCGAAGGCATCCGCTCGCTCTTTAGTATCGAGGTGGCACTGAACTTGATCCACGCTGCCAAGTCAAGTCTTGAGCGTGCAGCACTTTTCGTCAAACTCGGCGGTCAATCGGGTGAAGAAGCGAAAGAACAATGTGAAACGATCTTCGTACTACTTCTGCAGATCCTAGGACAACGGCACATCAGAGCAGGCTTCGACAAGGCTGTGCGCCACTTGTCGACGTACAATCCAAGGGAAGTCACTGAGCACACCCAACCAGGAGTAGAGCCACTCGTCACCTTCTTGGAGCTGGTCAACGTTGGCGATCTGATACAGCAAATGGTCGATGTCTTCTTCGTTCAAGAACTGGTCCATACGAAGTTGACGGACAGAGACGATTTTCTAGACCCTGCTGTAAAAGAGAAAAAGCGGTTCGAGCAGATGCTGGACGAGCGTGTTGCTGCCGGTCTGAACAAGGGCATCGACGTGCTCATGGACGAAGTCGAGTACGTCTGCGCCACCACGCAGCCCACCACGGACTTCAACCCGGGCGCCACATCCAGTGACGCGGCTAAGAGCGGAGTCTTCGACATCGGACCAAGCAAAACAGCGCAGCAAGTGGTGGAGATTATCTCCAGCCACACGGGCATGCTAGTCGGCAGCACGGACAAGAACATGCTGGACGTGTTCAACCAAGAAGTCGGGCTGCGGCTTTTCACAGCACTCTGCAAGCACCTGAAACGTCAGCGCATCAGCGTTGACGGCGCCATCAAGCTCATCAGCGACATCAACCACTACGCGCAGTACATCGGCAGCCTGCGCAACAAGGACTTGCTGCCCTACTTCAAGGCGCTGAGGGAGCTCAGTCAGATTTATCTGATCGAGCCGAAGCATGCGAAGGAGATTGCGACGATCATTGCGGATGGTGAGAGGTATGGGGGCATCTTCAGGACGGAGGAGGTCTATGAGTTCGCGGAGAGGCGGGCAGATTGGTATCAGATTCGGAGAGACGTCGAGGGCGCTATGTATGGGATCGGATGCTGTGTTATGTAGATGTTGTCACCTACGGCTAGGTTTGCGTGCATGGCGTTGGGGACGCAGGTACGGTCCTTGAGCACCTCACCGTGAGAGCGGGTTGAAGCACCTGGACACAATGGTATTGATGAATTCGGGGAGAGAGGGCTCGGAGGTGATTTAGGTCCGAGCAGGAACGCCGACAGCTTTCAAGGTCTCTATCCAGAGCGCGACTATGGCAAGTGAACCACCAAAAACACCATCGTACGCACACTGCACGCAAAGTCTGCTGTAACAACCGTAACCTATGAATTTTGTCTGATAACAGGGAAACATACACCCGAAAGTGACACTCGGCGTATATTCGGCAGCTGTTCGATCGCGCTAAGCGAAACCCACGGCGGCGGCATCAATTTTGAACGTCGGACTTCCAGACGACGACAACAGCACCCGCGACGAAGCAAGCCTCCCGATACCCAGTCCCTACCCCAAGAATATTCAGTCAAGATGTCCAAGAGAGGGTATGTCAAATTGGGAGCCCCTTGACGCTTATGCGCCATTGCGAAGCAGATCGCCCTACGAGTGGACTGAAGATTGACTGACTCTGGTCTTCTAGTCGTGGTGGTGCGTCCGGTAACAAGCTGAAGATGACCCTTGGTCTGCCTGTGTACGTTACTCTACCCAACCGTCGATCCCTCCGATATTACACGAAGCCGAATCCGTGGTCCAGAGATGGAAGTTGCGCACACGGTCCTTGGAATCCTGACTAACAGTAGCCAACAGCGGCGCAGTCATGAACTGCTGCGACAACTCCGGCGCCCGTAACCTCTACATCATCTCCGTCAAGGGCATCGGCGCCCGTCTCAACCGTCTCCCAGCAGCTGGTGTCGGCGACATGGTGATGGCCACCGTCAAGAAGGGAAAGCCTGAGTTGAGGAAGAAAGTCATGCCGGCGGTCGTTGTGAGGCAGAGCAAGCCATGGAGGAGAGCAGACGGAGTGTATCTCTACTTCGAGGACAACGCTGGTGTGGTGAGTGGACGTCTTCTAGAAGGGCTTTTGGTCGCGAAATGTCGAGGAAGAGGTACTGGGGTGGGGGCGTTGGACTGGATAATGGAAGCAAAGAAGGACTATGAGGCTGACAATGATCACACAGATCGTAAACCCGAAGGGTGAGATGAAGGGTTCAGCCATCACTGGCCCCGTAGGCAAGGAGGCCGCAGAGCTATGGCCCGTAAGTGCACAAACCCCTCGTCCACGGATTTGCGGGCTGCTGACACCACCTGCAGCGTATTGCCAGCAACTCTGGTGTTGTGATGTGAGCGCGTCCCACGATTTTTCTTGCTTTGTCTCCGGGGAAAGGCGATCTGCTTCGTGGGCCATGTTCGTAAAAGATATACACTAGTGCCAATCGAAACGGACTCTGAGTTCAACCAGACCCTTTGTCGTACTCTTCCTGCTTATATGGGGCTTCGTTAGGTCGCTCAGGCTGGTGACACGTCTGGATAGCTAGAG